>JAJMHC010000002.1:102812-165667 GCA_030582855.1 Hemisphaericaspora lyxosophila
GGGGGGCATGCTTTCTCTTCTCCTCAAATAGAATGAAAATAGGTACATGTTACAATCATGGTTATGCCTTATGGGAACAGTTGTATGGTGGACTGATTATGATTATAAATACGTAAACGGTTCTCTTCAAAACTTGTCACTCTATTGTTTTTTCCCAATTTCCTTGACCAGTTAAGCTTTGTTTCATTAATGACGACGACGACGATGATTGATACAGAGTTGGTTAAGGGATATGCTTCTAGATGGGAAATTGTTCTTCCAATAGGGATAGCAGTGTACTTTATTGTTACTTTCATCAGACATCAAATCTTCAGTATAAGACATGGTTGTAAGGACCCTCCTTATTTGTACTTGGCTAAGTATTCAGGTATAGCTGCAATTTTAAAAATTATTAAAATTAAACGAGAATCGATGTTGGCTGATTTTAGTGTGGAATTGTTTAGTCATTATCCCCATCATACCACCTATATGAGTTTAGCTGGGGTGTTGAAAATCATTCTTACTGTGGAGCCCGAGAACATAAAGGCATTATTGGCGACTCAATTTACTGATTTCTCATTAGGAACCAGACATGCTCATTTTAAACCTTTATTAGGTGATGGTATTTTCACTTTGGATGGAAGTGGTTGGAAATACTCTCGTCAGATGTTAAGACCTCAATTCGTGAGGGACCAAATTGGCCATGTGCAATTATTAGAACCCCATATTCAAATCCTTGCTAAACAAATAGCATTAAACCAAGGTAAAACATTTGATATTCAAGAATTGCTATTTAGGTTTACTGTCGATACCGCTACTGAATTCTTATTTGGTGAATCGGTTCATTCCCTCTATGATGACAAATTAGCCCTTCCTTGTCCTAACAATATCCCTGAACGTGATGGATTTGCTGAGGCATTCAATGTTTCACAACATTACTTGGCCACTAGAGCATACCTGCAGCTTTTCTATTTTATGATCAACGATAGCAAGTTCCGTGAATGTAATGAAAAGGTTCATGCCTTGGCTAGATATTATGTCAATCATGCCCTTAGTTTTAGTGCTGAAGAACTTGAAGAAAAGTCTAAACATGGCTATACCTTCTTGTATGAATTGGTCAAACAAACTAGAGATCCAAAAGTGTTACAAGATCAATTATTGAATATCATGGTAGCTGGTAGAGACACCACTGCCGGGTTATTATCATTTGCATTTTTCGAATTAGCGAGAAATCCACGGGTATGGAATAAACTTAGACAAGAAATCGAGCAACTGTTCGGTACCGGAGATAATGCCAGACTTGAAGACATCACCTTTGAATCATTAAAGAAGTGTGAATACTTAAAAGCAGTGCTTAATGAAACTTTACGATTATACCCTTCCGTGCCAATTAATTTCCGGGTAGCCACTAAAGATACCACCTTACCCCGAGGTGGTGGTGCCGATGGAGAATCTCCCATTTTTGTTCCCAAGGGTTCCACCGTGGCCTACAGTATTTATGTCACCCAAAGAAAGGAAGAATTTTATGGAAAAGACGCACAAGTGTTCAGACCGGAAAGATGGGAGGATTTGAAGAAATTGGGTTGGTCATATCTTCCATTCAATGGAGGACCTAGAATCTGTCTTGGCCAACAATTTGCTTTAACCGAAGCTAGCTATGTTATCACCAGGTTAGCACAAATGTTCCCCAATATAAATAGTATGGATAATGTCTACCCTCCAAAGAAGTGTATTCATTTGACTATGAGTCATGCCGATGGGGTGTTTATTCAAATGCCCCAGTAGGTTTTTGTATAGGTTTTTGTATAGGTTTTTCAAATTGTTACGTGTTGTCGTTTTTTTTTAGTAGGTTCTCTAACGTAGACTCTATGGTGATATATGAGTCCCTTAAAAGTTATTGGATGATCAATTCGTGAGCACTTTGGTCGATTCCCTTTGCTTCTGGTTGATATATTTTGTGATGGTTGGTCTGCTGGAGTGCCTACACCCGTCTGCGTTTGTTGCGATTAGATACCTCTATTAAGGTTCCATCAATTATATACCGATAACACAAGGCAAGTATTCGAGTACCTTATTTAAAGAAAAGGCTTGGTTTTGCCCAGCTTAATACGACAAATTTGCAAATCTACCATTTTGCAACCGCTTCGGATTTAACTATGTGGGTTAAATCCGGTGTAGTGCACATAAACGTTTGATTTTACTTGGTGGTTTTCGCTTTCCATCATGGTCTTGTTTTCCAGTTTCTCTCTCTTCTTCTTCCTCTTCATGGCAGTATAATTCAAGATGGATACCTGGTCAATTGATCCTTCCAAGATATATCGAGATGGTTTAATCAAAGAAAGTATCAATAGAATAGATTCTGTAGTCAATTGGTCAAAATCAAAAACATTCAATTATAATCTATCATCAACAAATGATGAAATTAAAGTAGAGACATATAAGAAAGTCATAGATGGCAAGTGGTGGTTTGCCAGGCAAAGCACCATCCCCAATTCATACCCTTACATCAAACATATCACTTCGTATATAACTGGAACTTCACAATTGGGAACTACTCATTCAGACTACGAATGTGAATACATCCATGAGTTGAACAGGGTGGATATTTCAAATATCGAGAGTTTTACTGATGGATGGTCATATTTCGTCCAGGCGGTATATAAGTTTGGATTTCCCTTGACTGATCGAATATTTCATGAACTTGTCCATATTTATCAACGAGAAGATGATTCTGTATATGTGATATCACAATCAACAACAACCATCCCCGACCAAGCCGAGTCAGGAAAAGTAATGGGGAAATATAATTCAATTGAGAGGTTAACCACCGTGGAAGAGGGGTTGGTTTGGACCATGGCCACCACCTCTGATGCAGGGGGCCATATTCCTCACTGGTTGACAAATATGAGTATGCCCAAGGCAATTGCTAAAGATGTACCCAGTGTTTTGGATTGGATTACTAGACTTAAGAAATAGTATATAACCACTAGACTCTACTCATTACTTACTTGTTGACCTAACCAATACTTCACGTCATCACCTAAATTATCTAAGAATCCCAAATGGGCATAGTCAACAATCCCAGCCGATATTTTATCCAATATAGACTTTTCAATAATTTTGCTATTGCTACTAGTACTAGCCTTGTTTCTATTCTTGATGATAATAATAAATCTATCTTTATGCCGGATATAATAAAACATCCAATCGTTGAGTTTATTACTGGTGAATTTATGAAAATATTCATTTAATTTATTTTCAGGTTGAAAGAATTCCAATTGTTGAACTAAGAATAAATTAGTCAATTGATCATGTAAATAATACATTGCCATTTGGTATCTCACCGTGGTGGAAGTGGCCGCTTTGGTATTGGTTATATTAGGTAAGAATGGTAATGAACTTTGAAACCAACAATTCTTGGGATCGAAAATAATATAAAAGAAATCTTGATCCACTTCATCGGGGGGTGGCAATAAACCAGCTATTGACCTCAAGGATGAGATGCTGGTATTAATTAGACTGCCACCAATCATCAGGGTTTGGATCTCTTCAATGGCAGGTATCAAGATATCAAGTTGAAGTTGTTGATAGAATTGAGGTTTATCTAGTTGCTGGTTGGCAGATGATTCAAAGATTAAACTAATGTAGATATCATCCTGGGTATATACCACTAATTGATATTCTCTCTCAATAACAATGGTGCCATCGTCGTTGGTTTTCTCTTTACTTGGAATGTATACTAATCTTCGCGAGATGGCCTGTGTAGTTGTGTCTAGACCAATTATGTATTTCCCTTCAGGAACATCATCATCATCGTCGTCGTCGTCGTCGTCGTCGTCATCAGTTTGGGTGGTGGGTTCTGGTTCTGGTGCTGCTGCTGGTGCTACTGCGGCGGCGACGGCAAATGGTTTAAGAAACAGTGGTAATGCTAACCAACTTTGTTCTTCGCCAGGTGGGGACACTAATTGAATATTTTGTTGATTATTAGTACTGGAAGTGATTTGGGATCCAAGCGACATCATACTATTAACAGTATAATTAAAAGGCAGCACCACTAGATTGTTGGTTATATTAATTGGATTCAACATCTTTAACCCCAGGGTGAGGTCAGATACTGAAGTATTTTCTTCTTCGTCTCCTCCTCCTCCATCTTCTTCTGTAGTGGTAGATTCTTCCACCATTGGTAGATTGGTCTTGAAGATGACATTGTTCTTGGCAGAGGACACTGATTCAGTGTTCAATTTATCATGATAATCGTAATATTCTAACCAATTATATAGATCAATTAAACATGCTTGAGGTATAACGTCTCCTAATTCATTATCAAATTGATTCTGGGCATAAACCAATCCATATTGTTTAGGATTCAACTTATTAAAATAACTTATTATTATCCCTTTAGGTGACAGGTCATTATTGGTTATAATTTGATCAATCTCAGTCTTAATATTGTTAGGTAACGAAATTGAAGATTTCTTAAATGTTGGTTGATTATTGGTTAACAAGCCAAAGAATCCTCGATAATTCAAACTATTGGGCCATTTTAAACCCAGGGGGAATTTATATGATTGGGTATTATAGCATTGAAGAAACCCGGACCAATATTCACGCAAGGTTGATTTCAAAACTTCTAAATCATAATCTTTCATAATTCTCTCCAGTGACATATTCAAGAGTTTGAATGTTCTAGTGGCATTAATTATCAATTTGATCAATTGTTGATTGATAAAGTTGGCTTTGTTTGTGTCGGTCTGAGCAATTGAACACACCATGTAATAGTTTGATTCTAGTTCGAGTATTATAATGGAAGATTTTGAAGATTTAATAATCGTGGGACGATGGCGGGTGGTGGTGGTGGTAGTTGCTGTTGTTGAAAATGTGCCAACAAACGAATCAATTCCTCGAATCAACCCAATCAAGTTCAATTTCTCCACCACAGACCATTGCTCGTCTTCTTGAGTACTGGTTATAAACATTAATATCTGGTTAGACAATTCATCATAAGATTCGGCTTTGTCTGGCAATAATTCAGGATTGAATATCGCGAGGTATTTGATTTGACATTCACATGTCTCTATAGTGGGCGTGGGTAGTGATTGAGTAGCAGCAGTAGTAGTAGCAGTAGTAGTACCGCCTAGATTAGGAATGTATTGAGAAAAGTAATTATTCATAATGGCGGTGTTTCTGTTATTGATGACATTGTTCTTCTCCACCTCGAAAAAGCGATATTTCTTTCCTCCGAGAAATCTTTTGTTTGCGGTTCTCTCCTTATCATCCTTATCTTCTTGTTCTTCTTGTTCTGGTTATTTCAGCTCACATTGGCAAAGTAATGGAATTGACCGATTTACCACCTGAGATTATTCAATTGGTGTTTGACCTCCTTCCACTCCCCACCGTTAGGTATTTGACCACTGAGGGAGGTTGGGTTTCTCAATTTGCCTTACTGGCAATTTATAAATCAATCCTGATAATTCACCATGCTGTATCCTTTGACGTTCGCAGCTCCGTTAATCATGATGATTGGTTAAGTATACCCAAGTTTAATACTCCCTTCAATTCACCTAAAGGTTGCACGGTATTCAGTTCGGTGTATCATCTCATTCAATTTTTTAACCAGTTCCCCCAGTTTATTCCTCGCGACATTACCTTTGATGATGTGGATGATTTGATATTGTTACACAGCACTCATCCTGAGAAGTTAAAAGAAATCCCCATGATTAGAGTCTGTTTACCCAAGTACTTGAACATTAATGACACCATATCGGCGAGCCTAAAACTAATTCAAACTTATCCTTATCACATTACTACCCAAAGATTGTCCGGCGGGCATGGACATTTGCTGCCTTGCGCTACCATGAATTTACTGAGTAAAATACACCATCTTGACATTGCCAATGCAACTGTTACCCAGCCACTCTGGTCACAAGTTCCATATTTGCAGAGTCTTTCATTAGACAAGCTTTCAAGTTTACCCCTGGATCAGCTGCCAAATTCACTACAATTTTTATCATTTGCAAATGGGGAATTTTCCCATCATCGGCACCATACCCTTGAGGTTCCCGAATCGGTGGCAAGTATGGAGATACGCGATATCCTTTCACCATCTGGTATGGCAGGTATGTTGGATATGACCCCGTGTCAGCATGTGGACCGGGTGAACTTCTCTAGGGGAACTTTCTCCCTCTCTACCGCGGTTATTAAATTCCCCCCTGATTTGAAAACATTACAGTTTGATGATTGTAATATGCAAGCGTTTCCCATGTTCGGCCCCAGTAATAATTTTCATCATTTGCAAAAACTTATCATCTCGGGAGAATGCAACCAACAATTCTATTTCGATTTGTTCAATGGTGAATTCCCTCAGTTGTTGCAAGAATTATATATCAATAATTATAGTCTAAGGAAAGGGCATGAAGAAATATACCTTCATTATCCTGACCGGTTTGATGGCAGTAAACGATTTATCATCAATGATAAATGTCAACTACCTGAAACGTTAACCACATTATCCTTACGGTGCCATGATGCCATACTTGAGCCGACATTCAATATCCCTGACCGGGTGAACAGGTTGGAATTATTGGAATTTTCCACCATGGCCAAAATTTCCCAATTGCAACTTCCTTCTCATTTGGAATACTTGCGATTGGATAAGGTGGCGGTTGATTTGAACCAGGTCAGGTTCCCTACCAGTCTACAACGTCTAATTCTCCTGCAGGTGGAAATTGGCCATATTAATAATAACTCCAATTTACTTGATTTGCCATTGCTTCGACTTCTTTCTATTTCTTCAGGAAGGGTACTTGATGACACCAAACCTATGGTTTGCCTTGATGGTATTCCATTTAGTGAAGCCAATTTCCAAAACATGAGAAACTTAACCACCATTGAGGTTAATAAAGTTAGATGTGGCCATCAATTGAATATGAACCTACCTCCAACCATGGAGAAATTGATATTTGATGAATGTGGCATGATGGGTATTTCTCGCCTGTTTATATTCCCCCCTAATCTCCAACAGTTTAAGTATTGTCTCCATGGTGTTGATTTGGAGGTTATTGGCCGATTACCTCCGAGGTTAGAATATCTTGACTTTAGAAACTGTTCCCTTGCCTCCTCTGCCGCCTTACTGCCAATCAACCCTTGTCCCCCTAGTTTGCCAAGGTTACAATATTTGGATTTATCTTGTGGGTTAGATGAAGCAACCCTCTCTGCCATGCATATGGAACAAATGTCAAGATTGGAAGTGCTCATCATTAGAAATGGTCAATTTGAACTGCTTGATGTTGGCAAATTACCCCACCAGATTAAAGAATTACATATAAATGCCGCTGCCAAACTAACTTCGATAATTGGTGAATTTTCACGTCAATTCCCCCGTTTGACATATCTTGATATGAATGGGTGCAATATCGGAGGGATTACCACTTCTCCTGGCCAATCGCTTTCCCTTCCTTCAAGTTTACAATATGTTTCATTGATGAATTGTAATTTGAAATGGATAAATTCTATCAATTGGTCAGAAAGCAATATTGGCCATATTGATTTAAGGTTTAATCCTGGATTGGACGTTGATGAGCTTATTCAATTGTGTGAAATATACCAGTCAAAACCATATCATGGTGATGGGATCTATTCGAGTGTTACTGATCCAAGGTTGGCTGTATATAAGAGTTTAAACATCCTAAAAACCTAGCGATGAATGAACACCACCTAGTTAGACAGAGTTGATGGGTGTTAAATGTGACATTTCTCGTCAGTTAGGTTCATATCTAATCTAACAAATCACTTACTAAGTTGAAGATTGGCAACAGTTTGATTTTTTGATTTTTTTGATTTGAGATCGCCAGTCACTTTTTTTTTTTTTTTTTGCAACAACAACAACAACAGCAACAACAACTAGTATACGCTAATTACTACCTACAACTCAAGCGATGTGGTTTTCAAGACTTGGTTCAATCTTGAGCTTTCCAAGAAGAGTGTTGGAATCGGGTACATATTGGTATCCACTACGGGTATGGATCAATACTAGATATATTCCTTGGTTTGAGAATCAAAAAAAAAAGCAGATTATACTAACCGCACTTCTCATTTAGGGATTATGGTATTTCGTAACCCATGCAACAATTTGGCCATTCTATGCCATAATACTCCTTCCTCAGCTTACTTTGACAATAATTATATACCTATTGATGTTTTTTTTAATTTTCCCCCTCGAAGCACCATTTTATGTCCTATTAATGGGCCCGTTAGGATTAGTTGCCGCCTGGTGGAGTTTAATTCTGCAATCGGGTGGATTATCTGTATTCATTGTCAAGTTGACATTGATGCCAATTATTCAATTGATTGCCTATGATGCTGTTCTAAGTAGAGAATGTCACCGTGATTTGGTGTTATTGGCGAAATTAAAACGTTCCGGTAGAGCTCCTTGGTACGCCAGAATAGGGAGATATTTCTTATCGTTACCTGATTTGACCTTGCTTCCGTTGTTATTGGTTAAAGGGGTGTTGGTGCTCGCGTGTAATTTCGTGCCGGTGATAGGTCCCGCCTTGGTGGTGATATTGGAGGCTTCAAAGAGGGGGTTACAAGGACATGGAAGATATTTCTGCTTGAAGGGATATGATAGAAAGCAAATCAGTGGTATTTATATGGAGAATTATGCCGCCTATACTGGGTTTGGTATTGCTGCTTTGATGTTGGAAGGCATTCCCCTTGTGGGAATATTTTTTATCTTCACCAATACTTTGGGAGGGGCGTTATGGGCAGTGGATATAGAACGTTCTAACCAGGATAATTCTGGAGGAGAGGATATCCAGGTAGAAAACAAAAACTGATGGTTTGAAGCACACCCAGCTGATGGTTTGAAGCACACCCAGCTCTGCTGGGTTGAATTAGACCGGGGGTATATATGCTTAGGTATTTGTTCACTCCATGGAAAGATGCCACCTTTATTGATTGCTAAAAAAAAAAAAAAACATTTTCTTCCTTCATAGTACTCTATTAACATTAAGGGTTTCTCACCACTTGCTTCATTAAATAGAATAGTTGCAACGTATTTCAAAGTCTGAGATTATCTTTTTTTTTAATTAGATAGCTTACTATTTTTCTAATAATTGTCTTGGATATTTAATTATCAATTACTGAAGAATTTCACCTTGTGGGGGGGGAGAGCAAACAGCCCCCACATCCAGAACTTCTACTATGTACTATTAATGAAATAAGAACGGAGTCAATACTTGGGACTATCATGTTATGCTTGATTATAAAAAATTTTTTTGAATCAGCAGAGATGATAATTGCAAATTTGACAAAAAAGGCTGCAAAAAAAACAGACACACACAACCTACTTTGTAATAAATATTCTAAGGGCAATTCTTCACCAAGACCAACAAGTCATCACCTTATGTATAGTAAGCCATTGGTTTAACTAAATGATAATAGCAGTTCTTGTGAGAGGTAAATAATAATAATGTGAGTTAGTGAGTTATTCATTCAATGCGGTGTGAATTGATTTATCATTTACAGAGAAGAGGGGATGATGCGCTAACCGGAGATAACGGATGATATCGGGATCACTCCTGCCGCCATACAAAAGAGGGGAACAACCAAAGTTTTTTTAAACCAACACAATACCCAACCGGTTGAAAAAACAAAAAGAAGAGGGACATAACATAAATCCGATATTCTCCGGTGGAGCTACACAACAAGGACATCAATATACGAGGATCTATATGCACTCCATAATACCTGGCGTTACATCAACTGACAGTTAAAAAAGCTCCCCTTGTTTAAAAGTTGGTTTATTTGTTTCAACTGCCTTGCTGCTTACTATGTTTTAGTTAGGCTGTTTCTAATTGGTCAGGCGGGTAAATGGGGGGTGTGTGTGTGTGTTATTGGTGTTATAGTATTTATAGAATAGTCTAGGTAGATGTGTCTATACTGTGAAGCCATCTACACAACAATAACAACAGCAACGGATATACAATCCATCCATCGAACAATAAAAACACAATCAGATTAAAAAAAAAAAATAAAATAAAAAAAAAAAAATTTTAATCTTCATCGATTTTCATTTTCATTTCTTCTACTTCTTCTTCTTATACTTCTTCTTCTTCTTATACCTCTTCTTATACCTCTTCACTGTATATACACTGTACAGAAACACCCACTATGTCATCTTCATCTAAAGTACAATATCCGTATGTATCAATTAGAGACTACTGCAAATAGTACATTATTACAAGAACCCTCCCCCCGTCTCCAACTAACTCATCATATCTAGATTTTGGTATGGAGGTGCTTCATCCATGGCTGCATGTTTAGTCACCCATCCTCTTGATTTGGCTAAAGTTCGTTTACAAACCGCCACCAAACCAGGTCAATCGTTATTAGGGATGATTTTCCAAATCATCACCAAAGAAGGGCCGTTGAAGATTTATTCCGGGTTAACGGCGTCATTATTAAGACAGGCCACTTATTCCACTGCTAGATTTGGGATCTATGAATATTTAAAAGAACAATATTCCCACTCTACCGGTGATGAAAAACCATCCACCTTGATCTTATTGCCCATGTCGATGGTGGCGGGTGGATTGGGTGGATTGGTGGGGAATCCCAGTGATGTGGTCAATATCAGAATGCAAAATGATTCAACCTTACCCTTGGCCCAACGAAGAAACTACCGTAATGCCTTTGATGGGATTTGGAGGATATGTCAAGATGAGTCCCCCCGCTCTTTGTTTCGTGGCTTGATGCCAAATTTAGTCAGGGGAGTATTGATGACAGCATCTCAGGTTGTCAGTTATGATATTGCCAAGGATGTACTCGTGGATCAATTGAATATGGACCCCGCTAAGAAGTCCACTCATTTCAGCGCTAGTTTATTCGCTGGTCTCGTGGCCACTACCGTGTGTTCACCTGCTGATGTGGTGAAGACCAGGATTATGAATAGTAAAGGCAGTGGAGAAGGGGGCGCCGTCAGTATCTTGGTGAATGCGGTGAAGAACGAAGGGGTGGGGTTTATGTTTAGAGGATGGTTGCCTTCGTTTATTAGATTGGGTCCCCATACTATTGTCACGTTTTTGGTATTGGAACAATTGAGAACATATAAATTGGGGATGTAGTTGGTGATTAGTTATTAGTTATTAGTTATTTATTAGAGATATTAATACAAAGAACCCTTTTCAGGGTTGCTTGTACACTGCAACACATTCTCTTTGAACAGTTGCTCAAACAAAGTTTGAGTATCCTCTCAACCCAAACCTACAGGGGAGGGGGATATTGCAACCTTCAGGTGCCCTTCAGTTCCCTTAGCGGTGTTTGTAATACACCCTTCAGATCCTTCAAATGTTAAATGATAATCGTATATTAATAAATCTCTGTTTATCTAAAACACTGCACTCCATATATACACCCACGCACACATACAATATAACAAATGCTATTAAACTTGTAAATTATCCAATTCAACCTTTTCAAAAGCTTCCTTTTCAGCTTCCAAGATATAAGGAATCAAATAATGAGTGTCTTCACTAGCTTGAACTGCCTTATTAGCAGGTAATAATTGATGAGTTATGGCACATTGATTAGAAGTCAAGATTCTGAAATTTCTAGCATAGCTTTCCGAGTCTGGTAATCTAGAGAGGGCCTTTTGGACAGTGGGGTTTTCTTCGGCGATTAAATCGTTCATCCTAGATTAAGGTGGTGTTAGTATTAAGCTGGGGTGGAATGTAATTGATGAAGGAATAACATACTTTAATCCCATTTCTCTGTATCCGGCATAAGACACGAATGCCTTAGCCAATGGCGAGACAATCTTGGACAAGGTAGGTCTAGAGAGGATAAAGTCACAGGCCTTAACCACGGAAGTAATAGAAGCCATTCTTGTGTACTGTTAGTGTTGGGTAATGGATATAATAATAGGCGCAGGGCCAGGTTTAGTTGGTGGTGGTGGTGGTAGTTTTTTTCACTAATGCTGTGAGAGAAGGCCAAACAGAATCAACGAGGAAGCAAAAAAAAAAAAAAAGAGCAAAATTCAAATTTGTTTTATTGGTTGTTGTAGACTTCCTATTTGGGAAGGATGTGCACCTACTCACTCTATAAAAACATACAAACAGACAAACAGACAAATACATACAAATACAGACAACTATACAACCACCCCGTTAATAATCATAATCAGTTTCCTCCTTGTCCAGAGTATTTGCAAAAGTTACAGCCTTCAATATTTCCAAACACCCCTGTTGTCTCACCAACAGTGCCAATTCTTCATTCTTACACAAAAACAATCCCATTATTCCACAGGAGTTAATTCCAAGTGATTGCTGATATGTACTCAGCTTACGTGGAATCATCATCATATATTCAGTAGTGATGATGAAATTATACGACACTGATGTGGATTCATTCTCACGCAATACCGTTAGGGTCCGTTGTAACAATGCCGCATAGGACATTACTAAAATGTCCTCGAGGTTTTCTCCTTGCTGTTGTTGCTGTTGTTGGGGGAACTTGGCTAAGAAATGGGCAAAGGGGATATGTTTATCTTGTAATGGTGCCTCAATGGTAGTAGGCACATATCCATCCTGAGCTCCGTCTGAGATATTTTGTGCAAATGGGGTGAATCCCTCGGGGATAGTCATGAATTGAAGGTGTTTATGAGGTTGAGAAGCACCACTCTGTTCTCCACAATTATAAAACCCCATCCAGTTCTGTTGTCCTTGTCCTTGTTGCTTCAACACGGTTAAGATGTCAAAAGTGGCCATGAGTTCCGATTCGGAAAGGGGCGAAGATTGGGATTTGAACGCTTGGGTAATCAACAAGAAATGATTAGCCACCACGGGATATTTATTAAACACCAACCGGAATTCATCCTTATAGTTGTCAATGATGGTCAATTCCGGTTCTGGGTTAGCAAAGGGGTCTTTGTTGTCCTGATGGTGGATACCTCGGTCTGGCCGGTGCATTAATGACTTCAACACGGTGATTTGGAAATTGATGCTGGTGGATTCTGAAGTGGGCTGGGATATGACTTCATGAGTGGCGCTGGCGCCATTGTAGAGAAGATGGCCATTGGCTATTGCTTGGTTGTATTTGGCGGTGAGGTCTTGGAAGAAGGTATCTCCGAGTGGGGTGGAGGTGGAGCCAGTCATTGTAGGGGGGGCAGGGTGAAGAAGGCGATAAATAAATGGACGTTGAAAAATTTCAAGTAAAGAAGAAGAAGAAGAAATTTAAAATATGATTGTTTGACACAATTTTTTTTTTTCAATTACTTAAAGGAAGACAAATGGGGGGGATGTGGATGGGGAGATGTGGATGGAAGTGACTAGAGAGATGATGGTGGTGGGGGGGGGGAAGAGAGACTGTCCCCTCCTCTACTGAATAATTTATACTGTTCAACTTAAACCTATTGGGGGGCTCTCTTGTACACACGCAGAATAGATACCATTGATGAAAAGTTCTCTGTCGAGAATGAGTTCAGCAATAAGTTAGTAGTGTCTAGTCAGTCCTCGTCCTCCTCCTCCCCCCCACTCCTCTCTCTCTCTCTCTTAATAGAAAAGAACTAGTCAGGACACTACCAGATGCCAATCAAAGGTGTATTCTAGTTAAACACTTTCACTAACTGTTATAGTAGTAGTAAGTAAAGTAAGTAAAGCAAATTTAACTCTGGTTAAACAAGTCGTGTACCAAAACCGTTAATCTATGTTTATATACACTCCCACCTTCTCCTGCATATAACCCCAGTCTCATCTCGTCCTTTTTTTTTTTTTCTTCTTCCTTTTTTTTGATTTCTGTGCTTTCTCTTCTTGTTTAACAGTTGATTGATATACCTATATACCTACACCTATAGAACCAATAAACCAGTATGGGTAAGACACAGAAGAAGAATAGTAAAGGTCGTTTAGATAGGTACTATTACCTTGCCAAAGAAAAGGGGTACCGTGCGCGTTCCTCTTTTAAAATCATCCAAATCAATGAAAAATACGGCCATTTCCTCGAGAAATCAAAAGTGGTGATTGATCTCTGTGCCGCTCCCGGTTCGTGGTGTCAAGTGGCATCACAACTTTGTCCCATCAACTCGTTGATTATCGGGGTGGATATCGTGCCTATTAAACCCTTACCCAATTGTATTACTTTCCAAAGTGATATCACTACCGAAGACTGTCGCTCGCGTTTGAGAGGACACATGAAGACTTGGAAGGCGGATACGGTTATGCATGATGGGGCCCCCAACGTGGGTCTTGGTTGGGTGCAGGATGCATTCACCCAATCTCAATTAACTTTACAAGCTTTGAAGTTGGCGGTGGAGAATTTGAATGTGGGGGGTACTTTTGTCACCAAGATTTTTAGATCGAGGGATTATAATAATTTGTTATGGGTGTTTCAACAATTGTTTGAAAAAGTAGAAGCCACCAAGCCTCCGGCGTCACGTAACGTGTCGGCTGAAATTTTCGTGGTTTGTAAAGGGTTTAAAGCCCCTAAGAAATTGGACCCTAGGTTATTGGATCCCCGGGAGGTGTTTGAGGAGTTGAATAATGAAAAGGTGAATAATGAAGCAAAAGTGTTTAACCCAGAAAAGAAGACCAGATCCAGAGGTGGGTATGATGAAGGTGATTATACCTTGTATCATACTTTACCCATTATGGAATTCATTCATGAAGAAGATCCCATTAATCAATTGGGTTCGTTGAATAAATTGGAATTACCCCAGGAGGGGGAGGGGGAGGGAGACAAGGAGAGGATAATAATAATTATCATGAATGGAAGATTTTGAAGAAATTACCTAGTTGTACTGCTGAATTATTGGAATGTTTTAAGGATTTGAAAGTGTTGGGAAAGAAGGAATTCAAACATATTTTAAAGTTTAGAAAACAGGCTAGAGATATCTTGGGATTGGATAAAGAAGAAACAGCAGAAGCAGTAGAAGTGGAAGAATTAACTGAAGAACAAAAGATTGATAAAGAATTGCAACAACTTTTAGATAAACAGAAACAAAAATCGAAACGAGAAAAGAAAACCGCCAATGAAGTGAAACAAAAAGAAATTGTCAGAAATCAAATGAATATGTTGACCGATATGAATATCGGGATAGAAGCAGCTCAAATTGGCTCTGAATCTTTATTCAATTTGAAAACTGCCGAAAAAACGGGACAATTGGCACAATTGTCTCGGGGGAAAAAGAAGATGATTTTCAATGAAGAGGAATTGGCCAGAGATAATGATATTCACGTGGATGAAGAATTGGCTGCTGCTGGAGCTGGTGATGGTTATAATTCTGCAGACGAGTTGGATGGATTGGAGAATCAGTTGGATGATATGTATAATCAATATCAAGAACGTAAGGCGGAAAGAGATGCTAATTATCGTGCTAAGAAAGCTAGAGGTGATGTTGATGAAGAAGCATGGGATGGAATAAACTCAGGTGAAGAGGAGGAGGAAGAGGAAGAAACCAAAGATTATGAAATGGTGGATGATGATGATTCAGATGATTCTGATGACGATGAAGCGATTGAAAAGTTGATTGCTGAAAGAAAGAGTAAAGATGGATTATCGAGGAATGCTAAAGCTTTCTTTTCTTCTGATTCTATCTTTAAAGAATTAGGTGATGATATGTTGTTGGAAGAAATGACTAAACCAAAGAATGGAACTGCCCCACAACAAGCACAACAAGCACCAGCACAACCAGCACAACCAGCACAACCAGCACAACCACAGGACACCTCAGATGAAAGTTCAGATGACAGTGACTTTGAAATTGTCGCTAATGAAAACCAGGAAGACGCGGACATGTCAGATTCCGATTCCGATTCCGATGCCGAAACCTCCATCTCGAAACGATTCTCCTCTGCCAAGAGTCAACAAGAAAAGGTGGATATTGCCACGGTAGAAGCCATGACATTAGCTCATCAAGTTGCGCTTGGACAAATGAATAAACACGATTTGATCGAAGAAGGGATAAATCGATATTCCTTCCGTGATAAAGACAATTTACCCGATTGGTTCCTTGATGATGAAAAGAAGCATTCCAAGATTAATAAACCAATAACTAAAGAAGCAGCCATGGCAATCAAGGAAAAACAAAGACAACTCAATGCCCGTCCAATCAAGAAGGTATTGGAAGCCCAGGGGAGAAAGAAGATGAGAGCGTTGAGAAGATTGGAGAAGTTGAAGAAGAAATCTGATTTGATTAATGACGATAGTGGGAAATCCGAAAGAGATAAAGCGGATGAGATTACTAGATTGATGAGAAAGTTGACCAAGAAACAGAAAATGAAGCCTAGAACTACCGTGGTGGTGGCTACTGGAGGTAATAGAGGTTTGAGTGGAAGACCCAAGGGGGTTAAAGGTAAGTATAAGATGGTGGATGGGGTGATGAAGAATGAACAAAGAGCATTGAGAAGAATAGCCAAGAAGAATAGAAAGTAGATTAGTTTATAAGTTAAGTAATATATTATTACATAGCAGGAGTAGTAGACATAGTAGTAATCCATAGTAGTACAAATTAGAGTCAATTGTTAACACGCGGAAGGCAAAAAAAAAACAAAAAATTCTCAACGAAAAAAAAAAGTTTTCAACAAAAAACAAAAAATTGTTATTCTTCTTCTTCTTCTTGTTTAACGATTAACCATTTGTTAAGTACAATTATGTCAGAAGGTAACAGTAGTGGTAGTCTAGAGGATAGTGTTATTGTTGATGTTGCTGCTGCTAGTAATGATGATAACGACAGTCGTCACCCCGACGACAGCACTACTTCCAGTTCAAGCAACAGCAATTTGTTAAAACGAAAGAATGACGATTCTGAACCATCGAATGATGACCAACTCAACAAGAGAGTGGCTTTAGACAGTGAACAATTGGCATTGCAGGAGAAGGAGGAAGAACAATCCATCACTGCGCCTGTCATATCTGGTGCTCAAAGTGAACAAGAGCAGCAGGAACAACCACAGGAACAGGAACAACAACCTACCGAACAACCACCACCACCACCACCACCACCACAACAGGATCATGAGGTGGAAGAGGAACAACCAGTACAATACGCTGAAGCAGCATATGAACCACAAGTGTCCGAGTCTTTTGAAGATTCTGAATCCTCCAGTTCTAAACCAGTATCAAACCATCGGGAACGAGATAATGACCCTACTTATATTCAATTCAGAATGTATTGCCCCGTGAAAGAAGCAAGTTGTATAGTTGGTAAAAAGGGAGAGAAAATCAACCACTTGAGAGAAAAGGCCAATGTGAGAATCAATATTAGTGAAAATCTTCAGAATATCCCCGAACGGATCGTGACTATTAAAGGATCGTCAGAAAATGTCGCTAGAGCATTTGGATTAATTACCAGGACGATTTTGGACGAACCGGAAGATGAGCCTGCATCCATGAGAAGTCAACAATATAATTTGAAATTATTAGTCCCTCATCCCATGATTGGATTTATTATTGGTAAACAAGGCTTAAAATTTAGAGAAATTGAAGAAAGTTCAGCTGCTAAATTAAAAGCAGCAGAACAACCATTACCTTATTCTACCGATAGAGTCCTTTCAGTTACCGGTGTAGCTGATGCTATTCATATTGCCGTCTATTATATTGCTCAAGTTATGCTTGAACATAAAGATTGTTTAAAGAAAAATAAAGTGATATTCTATAACCCAGCAAATTATCAACATGGCAATGTTAATAATAGTATGATGAACATACCCATGGTAGGAGAAGGTGGAAATGCCCTTGGTGGAAATGCCCCTGGTGGTGGTGGCCTCTATGGTCAACAAGATGGAGGTAATGACCCACTTCCATACCAAGCAAAAATGCAACCACAATACGGACAACAACCACAACCACTACCACAATATGGACAACCACAGCAATATGGACAACACCAGCAATACGGACAACACCAACAGCAGAAACAACCGTATAATTTCCAAGCAATGTTCCAACCATCCGTACAACCCCAACAACCATATGGACAAGGTACCATGGGAAGATCCATGGGTGGCGGTCCACCACCGCAACAAAGTCAATATACTGATGAACATGGAAACACCATAATTGGCGATGTCATCACTAATCCACCAGTACAAGCCGGTGCCACCCCGGATAAATTCAACCAAGATGTGTTTGTGGCCAATTCCAGCATTGGCTCAGTGATTGGAAGAGGAGGGAATAACATTAAACATATTCGAGAAAATAGTGGCTGTACTTATGTCAAGATTGAACCTGATCGGGGACAATCGATTATGTTGGGTGGTGGAAGAGGATTGACTAATATTAGAAAATTGACATTAACGGGATCACTTAATTCTATTCAAACTGCAATTTATTTGATTAATCAACGTATCAATACCGATAAAGAAAGAAATGCAAGATAATGATAATGATGATGATGATAATGACTGTTATTATTATTATTATTATGATGATGTTTTTGTTTTTGTTTTATTAATTATTCTGACAAATGGCACCCAATTCTTTTTCTAAGTCCTTTTTCAAAGTCTTTTACAATGAGTTTCCTTTCCTTTCCTTTATTATCTTCCTGTGACTTGATGATGATGATGATGATGCTTTTTTTTTTGATTGTTGAGGGAAACTCCATAGTTTTTGGTTATTTGTTGAATAACTTTTTATAGTGTTTTATGTATTTCTATTTAAAAAAATTCTATTATCTACTTTTTATTCTCGTGCCAAACTTAACCCCATTTTGACGTTTCTTACTTCCTGTGTTGTTTATTTTCATGTTGTATTATTACTGTGTATAATTACTATAAAAATAGTTCAATTGTTTGCTAGAAACAAACAGAGGGTATCTCTCTATCAGGATTCTTTTAGAAATGAGGCACCCCCAAACTAGTCAACAACATAGTAAACCCACTAAACAACCCTTCACCCAACACCAAGCCACTACTAAAGATAATCATCCCGATTCTTCCATGGTGTTGATTATTCTTCATCCAGAAATATGCCACCACCCCACCGATGAATCTAGCTATGGTAAAACTGGGGATATTATATATCCCAATCCCCACCGCTACTCCACTGGGTAAAAACACCAAATATTTATGCCATTTTGATTGTGGTGGAATAGTATTCTTCAACAATGAAATCACCCCAAATACAAGGCCAAATATCATGGAGAATTCAAATGCTTTAGGCGGTAACCCCTGTCCCGTGACCAATCGGGAACAATCTATCCACACTACCGCAGTAGGGATCCTAAACATATCCCCCGGGATAGTATAGATTGAATTGTACACTTTATACATGATGGAACTGAGGAATACCGAATAGATGGTGCCGATAATCTGGGCATAGAATTGTGCCTTGGGCGAGGCCCCAATCATATGTCCAGTTTTCAAATCCTGCATCAAGTCACCTGCTTGTTGTGCTCCGGCTTCCGCGATCCCCCCCGCGATCAAATTGATCAAGATCTTAGAGGGGTGGTCAGAGGGGATGATAAGGGCAAAGAGAAGCTGGGATAGTTTTCCAATGCCGCTGACGGGGTTCAAATCGGTTTCTCCAAGTGCTCGTACTCCCAATATGGCGAAAAACATCGCGAGGATGATGGCGGTGAAGGAGCCATAGATTGGCATCATGGAGTTGCCAAAGACGATCCGAAGGGAGATGACACATAGGATGGTGGAGAAGATTATTCCCATGAGGGCGATTTGGTTTGAGATGAGGTATTTTGAAGGGATTTCGTCCGAGGTGGTGGGGGTGGTGGTGGGGGTAGAGCCTGCGGTGGAAGTGGAGGATGCCACTGATCTTTCACTTACTGAATCATAGCCGTCTTCATTGAACTCACCCAAGAGTCTTTCATGTTGCAGTTGTGGGTGTAATTCCACCGATCGATCACTCAACCGGTGTTTACGTTTCAAAAACTTATAACCATTAACCAATGATCTAGAACTTATAATCATAAAAGAAACCAAAGAGTCACTAATCATCACACTCAAACTAATCCATAATATCCACCCCTGACCACCATTTATCCAATCATTAATCTCTCCAGGAGCCCAGGCCATATATTTCGACAAGGGAGCAAGAATACCCCAGCCTAGAATGGTGCCGAATAACATATATGACACGGTGGGTAATCCCATAATTATCCCTTGGCCAATATATGCCGGGGAAGGTTGGAAATTCCATTGATAGTGGTGGGATAGGAAGGGACCGAATATTGGTAGTTGTTTAAGGATGGGGAAAAAGAATGCAAGTAAGGTGTAGCTGGATGAGACTATAAACGTGGTGAATAATGAATGCATGTTTGAGTCATAGTGTTGATGTTGGTCTTCAATCAGAGTGATTGGAATTAGTTGAGGTGAGTGAATGGGTTGATTCTCAAGAGAGTGGAGGTCGTCCTCCTCTTGGTGGTGGTGGTGGTGGTGCTGTTGCTGATTCTTCTGATCTATATCATCATACATTTCAGTACCATGCAATACTGATATCAAAGTAGCGGTAGCACTACCCGAAGGAAAGGGTAATTTCTCCTTCACAATAACTTGTTTTCTTAAAGGAATAGCAAAGAATACTCCAAATAACCCCAACCCTAATGACCAAATCATTAAATCTCTCAAACTGAAACTAATCTGTTTTCCAATCCCAGTTTCATCAACTCTCAAGAACTTCTCAATGGCAGGGATGATACCGATAAAACCATAACATAAAGGTCCCGTACCCACCGCTACTGCCACACTCTGAATATAGACATTTTCCACATCGGTGAAATGTTTATGCAAGGGAGTTAATACTTTAAATATGGCAAAGCCTAATAATGCCGCCGGAAGGGACATCATCGACACCCAGCCTGTCTGCAACCCAAATTGGAAGTTTGATATAAGGATGATAGAGCCGATAAAGAGACCAACTATGGTGGCTCTAATGGTGACTTGTGGTAGGGCTAGTTTCTGGAGGTAGGGGATTAATGAATGATCAAGCTGCCGTGCGCTCAATAGCACTGGCGGATGGGCATCCTGATGTATATCCGGATGTATATATGGCGATGACATTAGAGGCTATTGAGACAATGTACTGACCCCTCATTCAAATTAGTCTATACACAAAAGTATACAAGTAAATGGATAGAAAGTATGTAAAAAAAAAAAGAGAGATATAATAATAGACCGATGATTACTAATATCATGAAACCGAAGTGAAAAAAAAAACACCCCTCCAAACAAACAAACAAAAAAAAATTTATGGTGGATTTTTCAATCTTCGCCGAATAAAATGTAATTCAAGATATCCGACAAGGTGATCACCGAGATCAACTTGCCTTCATCGTCAACGACGAACAAACGATGTAAACGTGACTTTCGGATGGTGTCCATGATGGTGCTTAGTCTGTCATTCATGGTGCAGGTGTGTACTCCTTCAAAGTCTTCTGGTCTTCTCAAGAGGGCATTGCCCACCGATAAATCCAAGTCATTATACATGCCACCTTTAACCAACGCGAGGATATCGACTGCTTCGTAGACGTTGATTAGTTTACCTTGTTCGTCAACTATAGGCACTGAAGACACTGACTTGTGTGCTAGTAAATGAATCACTTCTATCACCGGGGTATGTAATGTACAAGTGGAGATATCTTTAATGGTGCCCAACCGGTTTAAATCTTTGATTGGTTTTAATAACATCTTAGTTTCTTTACAGTTTAAAGCGACAAACTTCAAGATTCTATATTGGGTTAATACCGACACCACGATTTCACGATGAGTCTTTTCGTCTTCATCAATCAAGGGGATTCTTCTTGCTCTTGATTCTAACATCTTCACACAAGCTTCATATAATGATTTGAAAGGGTGAATGGAGGCAGTTTCAATCTGGTCCACTCCAATGGCCTTCTCAACCTCTCTTAACCCGTCCAATGTCAATTGGTCCACTAATTCAAACTTCTCAGGAAATTGGAAATAATATTGAATCACATTGATGAAATCAGAAGAAGTTAATAATCCCGCAAATCTCGAAGTTTGATTGTTCCACAATGGAGCCGAGACGATATTGTTCTGAAGTAAGATATTCAATGATTTCTTCACTAATAACGAGGTGTCCAATACTATTAATCTATAACTGACTGGCAACACATCATAAGAGGTCTTTGATTGTAAGAATAATCGAATGGCTTTAATACCAATCTTTTGATCATGATCGATTTGCTCTTGTGACAAACTCAAAATGTAGTCGTTGGGAGTCGAAGAAGAGGGGATGTTACTTGATACTTCCGTCATTCCCCTGGTGTATATATATATCTCTAATAAGTTAATAAGTTAATAGGTTAATTAGTTAATTAGTTAATAAGTCAATTAGTTAACCCTTGAAAGCGATGTGTCTGCGTGTCTGTGTGTAGTTTTTTTGTTCAGTTTGACTTTTTTGGCTGGGATAATGTCGCAGTGAGAAATATGTCGTTAGGTCACATGACTTTAGGAGACATTTCTCTCAATGCGATGATGATCACCACCAGTACTACTTCTACTTCTACTACTTCTACTACTAGTTGTATCTCATCATACTTATAGTAAGTTCCTCTACAATGAAGATAGACTTCCCTAAAAGACCACCACTTCCATCAGAAGTCAATGCTAATACTACTACTACTACTAAGCACCTCGACGATAGGATCTCATTAGACCAAGCCTCGAACAGTTGGATATTTGAACATCAAGATCAGGAATATACTTATGATTATAATCAAGATAAATGGATAGAGAAGGTCAATCCACGAAAACATCAACACGAAGAAGGGGAGGGGGAGGAGAAGGAGGAGGATGACGATGACGATGAAGCTTTGAACAAGCAGGATATCAAACGGCATAAAAAGGAACAAATGACAAAACTAAAACAACAACTATCGAAATTGAAACAACAACATAAACAGAAACAACAGCAACAGCAACAACAACAGGAAGAGGATAAAGAAAGCGGTAGTCAGAATGCAATATTCATTTCAAACATACCTTCAGACGTCACTGAAGACGATATATCTACTCAATTCAGTAAATATGGTTTGATTTCAGAAGACTACCACACCGGGAAACCTCGAGTTAAATTATACTATCATGACCAGGACCAGAGTTTCAAAGGAGAGGCATTGGTGATATATCATAATTCAACCAGTGTGTCCATGGCAATTGAGATGAGTGATGGTAGTCAATTTCATAATCAACCCATTTCGGTTCAAAGGGCTTCATTTAAAGAAAAGACCAACAAACCACCTGACACCGAAGATGAAATTGCCAAGCAGAAGAAGAAGAAGAAGGAAATCAACAAAGTGAAACAAAAGACAAATAAGAAACTCACGTCTTGGGAATCAGATGAGGAGGAGGAGGAGGAGGAGGAGGAGAAGGAGAAGGAGAGGAGCAAGGACAGGGCAATTACGATGAAGCTATAACTACTTTAAAACTGAATATATTAAACAAGATAGTTTGCATCTCGGGAATGTTTCGCCAGCAAGAATTCATCGATGATAAATCATTACAAGCAGACATAACTGAAGATATCAAAGATGAATGCAAGAAATGGAACATCGACCAAGATATAACCTCGATAGAATTCAAACCCAAGCTGGAAAAAGTGGTGATCCGATTCGCCAACATCAATCTGAGTAAAAAGTGTCTCGAAAGTTTTAATAATCGATACTTTGATGGTTTAAAGATATCAGCCACCTTGGGCAATTAATTAGTTAACTAATATACACACACATTCCCCTACTTCAAATTGCATCTACTATTTGTAATGATTTTTGTAATTTTAATTGAATGTCTTCAATCATCACATGTTCATGATTTAACCAACCACGTAATTTATTCAATCGTTGATCCAATTCCAATTGTTTCACATGATCAACTTCTTTAGTCTTTCCCGCTTTGAGATTATGGATAATTGTATTCACTTGGGTCTTTAAATTATCAACTCGAACACTTATACTGGCTTCATTGTCCGAGCCGCCAATATTCACCTGGGAATTGATTGCATTAAGTTCCAAAAACCAACTCCTTTCCGCCTCTGAAAGTGGCAACGAATTCAACCGGCGATATTTCTGAATAGAATCAAATATCTTCTTCAGTAATTCATCCATTCTGGTGTTTAATTGTTCTTGCTGCATGACTAACCTGTCGAGTTTCTCTTGTTGCCCTGTCGGTAATTTATCTCCCCCCAGCTCGATTTGTTGCTTAATGTGGTCAAGCAGGTTAGATTGTGACTTCAAGGCATCTAATTGACTAAGAATCCTCGATTGTAATTTAATGGCAAAACCAGTATAGTTAGTCACCATAGAAATGGTACCAATACTCAATTCATTCAAGGCCGCTAAGCATTCTCCCGTGGGTTCAATTGGTTTCAGGGAAATTTCTCGAGATATCCCTTGGCCAATCTTCACTTGACTAAGTTCATTGATTTCGTAATCTATTTCTTCAAATGGTGGTGGTGGTGCAGTACCAGTAGTACTACTACTACCAACAGTGCTAGGTAATTCAATCTTCTTATTTTCTCTTGAGTTGAAAGAGATAATCGTTTCTTCAGGCGTGGTATCTACCACCTGCACGATTTCTAAATCATCTTCCTCTTTAGCTCGAATCACAAGCAAATATTCCCCCGTACCGGCAACAATATCTCTAATGTATGCAAAAGAAGTAATCAAATCATCACCATGGGAAGCCACCCGATAATCAGGGCGGAATGTATCAATGTCAACAGCGCCATGTTTGGATGAAAGTTGTTCCACAAAGGTGTCAACCCAAGAAGAAGCATCAACTATGACCAAGGCACAATCAATAATCACGGCGAATTTATCTTCATCTAATTTACCGAAATATGAGGCACGATTAGATGAATTTTTAATGGGGACGGAATCGGTTTGTAAGAGGTCCAAGGTTGATAATTCTTCATCCCAGAATTTTAATTCCTTTCCCAGTCTAACTAATGCTAAGGAGGAATTACTGTTGTCTTCCACTTGTTCTGGTTCTGCTTCTTCTTGCTCCACCTCCACCACCTCCTCTTCCTCCTCCTCTTCTGATACATTTATAAATCCAAATCCTCTCTTTGGTTTGATATACTTGTTTGATTTTTTGGGTACTTCAGGAATCAGCAGGCGAGGATGAGGAAGACGTCCTGCTACTACTACTTGATCAGGTCCCGTCTTGTTGTTGTTGCTATTATTGTTATTATTATTACCAACACCTGCCAATTCCTGGTACTTCATCAACATGGGACAAAGTTGGGCAAAGTAAGAGATCGTAGTTTCATTCTTCCCCATAGATGAAACAGTAGCGAGCAAACTCACCTGTTCATTATCGCCAAAGCAATAAATATCCTCAATGGGTAATTTATTAGCGGCGGCAATTGGTCCTTGTAATGTAGGACCACCACCCCAAGTTGAATATTCTTGATATAAGGAATATGGTTGATATGAATGGGGTGAATTGGGATTTCTTACTACATCTTTTATTTTTAATGTTGATGGAGAGGTGATTTGATGCTTGAGATGGGTGAAATATTCATATTGTTTCCCGGCGGCTTTATTTAGCTGGCTTGATGTCATGTCCAGCATGGTGGTGGCGTTACCGGGGAATTGTTGTTGAATTAATTCCATGGCGGAAATGGTTTCTTCCAAGGCAATATCGATACTGGTTAGGGTAGTGGCGATTCTGGCACTTTTGGCAGTAAAGGGGAAGATGGCATACACGTGAGATGCAGTGGAGACATATAGTGTCAATGCTCCTGATAAATTCTTGCTGGACCCAAATGAGATCGAGGTGGCTACTTGACTGGTGAATTGAGGGAATTGTTTTAAATCAATGGTTAGTTGAGGGATATCGGGAGACTTAACCACATCATAAGCTTTGATTTGTGATTGATCATTCAAAACCACCAACACTTGATCATGGAGTGAAACGGATTGCCAAATGACTTTCTTGACCTTGCCTTCGATATTGTTGATTTTATACACTGAATTGTTGATAATTCCACCACTCCCACTCCTACCGCCACCACTCCTACCACCACCACCAGATGGCTCTTCCATGTTGATCTTGGGTAAGGTATTAACATGAATCATTTCTTCTCCCACAAGGGCTAATAAAGTCAGAGAAGAATTCATCACCAAGGCGATAATGTCAAAACAATCAAGTGAATGTTTCATCAATTTGTAATTGTAAGAATTCTGATTGACACTACAACATCTCACCATGTTCTTACTGGTGAGATAAACGTCGGTATTGTTGCGAATGGCAATGGTGTTGTAACTGGTGAACCTGGATGGTTTTGGTGCCAGTTTTCCCCATTGGGTTTTGAATATCGATTGATCCGAGATCAGCGACATAAAGTGTTCTTTGGTGCCTATCTCTGACATTGGACTGACTGACTGACTGACTGTCTAACCAACTAACTAACCTGTTAACCAGCTTAACTAACCTGTTAATTATGACATTAACTGAAAGTTGAAACTGAAAATGAAAATGAAGAAATTTTTGTTCCCCCAAAACAAAAATGGAATAATGTCGTAAATTAGCGAATGTCGTAAATGTCAATATGTCGTCCATCGATTGTTGAAAAACTCAATTATTACTATTACTATTACTATTACTCTTACTATTACTACTACTACTACTACTATTACTACTACTCCTCCTCCTCCTACAGACAAGCAATGGGTAAGCAGTATATACCTACCGTCAGTGTTTCACATGCACACAAGCTGGATATCTTAGGAGTGGCAATCACCAACCGATACACCATTTCAATTTCCAGTGATGGCTATGCCCAATTTTGGGATAACAAACAAGCAGAAGTTCATAATGCAAAACAATTCGTCAAGTCTAGTTTTATTAGTAAATTTGGCATTCATCATATTGCCGTCTATGAAAATACTTTACCTGGATCCACCATTAAGGTTACCCTTATTGCCTTTGCCTGTTTTGATGGTGCTATTGTGTTTAAATATTACCTCGATGATGATGTTGATACTTTGCAACCAGGATTATCATCATCAATTGATAAGGATGATAGGTTTAAACATGGCTGTTGGGTGCCTAAATTCTATCGTGACCCCGAGTCAAAACAAGATTATTTCATCGTTACCCAAACTACCGGCATTACCTTGGTCAATTTCCTTAATATTACCCATAATAGTAACCAACCAAGTACCATGGAAATATCCATTGAAAAATCAGGGGAATTACTGCTGGGGAAAGCTGCTGGCAACAACACATCATTTCCAAACTCTTTATCTGTTTGTTCAACAATTGATAAGAAAGTAGCAGTGGGGTATGTCAATGGAGATGTGCTTTTATATGATTTTGAGCAGTTGAAATTGGTGTACACTTTCCATGCCACTGATTTAGTCTTGAGTCATCATAAATCAAAATCTTCCTCCATCCCTCGCGTAATTGAATTTTCCCCCGGTGGCACCCTCTTGGCGGTAGCTAGAGACAATCAAGCCGCGGGTTCAATCACCTTGTATGATGTCACCTATGGAGAAAATGTCGGCACCTTAGCCACCCCATCACATTCGGCCAATACCACCGTAGGGGGTGGGTTTGCTCATCAAGGTTGGATCATGGGATTGAGTTTTGACGAGGAAGGGAAACTATTGGCCAGTTGTGGATTTGATAAATGTGTCCGGGTTTGGAATTTGGACACGGGGGAAAGAGAAGCCACCTTGAATATTTCCATTACTGATTTGGATGATACTGACCAGGAACAACACGATGAAAGTGTAGCTAGTGGGGTTAGTTTTATTAAAAAGGGGGTAAGGGGTGGTGCTGGGGGTGATAGTAATGAGGGTATATGTGTAGTTAGTTTCGATAGAGGTATTAGATGGTACCGTGAAGCAGGGGGGATATAAATAAGTCTGTTGATTTATAGGTGATGACTGTAGTCCCTCTAGTCCCTCCAGTCCCTCCAGTCCCTATATCTACCAAGTTAATATTTCCTATCTATGAGTTAATATTTCCTAATTACCTATTGTCAATGCTTAAAACGTCATCTACTTTCCGCTAGACATAAGAAGCTTCTACTTAGTTGAAGCATGAACCTCTGTCAGATTGGTTTCTACTAGTTTCAGTTGTCATTGTTTCTGTTGCTTGTATGCCACTTATGGCAGCCAAAACACCCATTTTGCTATTTGCATCTATATACACAAGTCAAATATAAACTCCCATAGAACTTATTATTCATAGAAATGATCATCTTTGAGTTTTAACAAGTTACTCTCCCCTTCTCTTCATGACTATACACCCTACACCCTCTACACCAACATCCATAGTGCCCAGGGCCACCACCACCACCACTACCATAATCAAATTCCCCCAGATTTCTCGGAAAAGCGCAAAAAACAAAACGCGTCAATTTTTCACTCAAACTGAAAAAAAAAACATTCACATTTGAGGTTTAATGTAAACAATGTATAACACCAATCACAGGTATCACCACCACCACCACCACCAATGAACTACTCCTGGGGTAACCAACAGGAGATACTACAGTCTGTTCACCAGATACGGCGAAATGGTGCTCATAACTTTACCATCTTTCAAAATCTCACCAAAGGAGCCGATGAGGGCTTTCCAGCAGACATCATCTTACATTTACTCACCCTTATCTTAGATTCATCCCCCACCACTTCATTAACCATGGAAGAAAAGGTGTATCTTGTTGACAATTGTTTAATTCCTGTTGACGAGGATCTGTTGCCCATAACTGCCTTTTTTCGTATTATCGCTAGCATTGGTACCAGTCAAATATACTATAAACAACAAGAGAAATTATTGACTGAGAAACTACCGGAACCACTTCAACTTCAGATTTTGAGTTGGTTAGTGAAATATTTCCCTTGTTTTCGACATGGTATGGTGCAATCGGGCCCAGTTTGTATTTCTTTACTTATAAAATCATTATCGTACGAGTTTCTGAGGGTGCCCATTACCAGATTGATTATATTATTACTTGAACAAAATATCCCACCCCAGAAGACATTTCTTAATAGTGAGGTGAGTCATGGTATCACGTTAGTTAAATCTTGGCATATCAAATGGGTAGTTGACTTGTATGAGAAATTCCCCTTGGATAGTTATCTAGAAGAGTTATTGGCATTCTTTCGCATGGATAATCCCAATTTGGATTATATTGTCTATACTCACGATGGGTTTCAAACCCTTAATCGATTGAAGAGGAGAGAGAAGCTTCTCTTTGCTAGATTCCAACCCGATGAACAGGCTGATGAGATGTGGCAAGTGTCCCATAAAAAAAGGAGAATTTCAATACTGCTGCAGCCACAAGACTCGGTGATCTATCACATAAACCAAGCCTTAACCAGGTTAGAAAACTTGTATGAAATGAATCCATACTCCTTATTCCGTCTTCCCAAATCAGAAGTCAATAAAGTGCTTCCCTTGGCATTTCAAACTGGTCATGAACTGTTGATTAGAAAATTGGATACCTACGTCAACATAAGTTTAAATGACCCATTGGCAACCGAAGAAGAATATTACCAGTTTTGTCAACAATTGTTGTATATTTTACAAACGGGAGGAGAAGGGACAATTGCATTATTACTGATGAAACAATTTGTGTTACAGAATCCCCTAGTGACAAAAAGAGACTTTATTGAAGTATTACCATGCAGATATACACTATTGAAATTTATACCGACAATAACCATATCAGAATTAGCCAAGTTGGTGGAGTATGATTGTATAAAACTAATACAATTCAACCACAGGACCAATGAAGATATTTCCACCCGGTTTATTCAGGGTATAGTAGACTATTTTAAGTTCCACCCATTGGAGGATAACCATAACAACAACAATAATAATACCCCTCCGGAAAGTATCAATCTCATCTTATCCCAATTATTTCACTATATCGAGTCAGGTGCCACTAGTTGCAAAAACCGGTTGACGACAATAATGCTTCGATTGGTTCAATCATTACCCCCCGCCGTGCTTGACAAAATCGACGACAGAAACATTCTCCCTCCTCAAACACTACTCTACTCAATGCTCCTAGACGGGGGTGATCCATTACTATTATCCGATATATGCCGTCATATTCTGTTTTGCAAACAACGACAATTTACCCATTCTCAGTTACGAGCATTACAGAATAGTTATATTATGGACACGGTTAATTTCCTTTGGCGAGATAAATTTATGACCTATGATAACACCACTTCATCACCCAACAAGGCCTTTTACTTGCACCCCGAATTCATCAATAAACTAGGGTCACTCCATATATTTAATCATCAATTCCTCACCTCTCCCGCTGCCCTGGGCAGTTTATTCTTCAACCCCGCCCTTATATTCATCGTCACCAATATCGTATGGGACCTAGAAGACCAGGCGGACTTTATCACCACCAGACACCAAGGTCCCATCTCTAGAGACAGCGTGGTGAAATTACAACTGGACCCAAGGGTGGGGTGGTTACCGATGAGTTTTGATGAGTTGAAGATTGAGGTATTGCAAGAATTGGACCAATGTGGATTAGATGGAATTGCGGAATTGTTGTTTAATTCACTTCGGTCACTTACGGGAAGGAGAAGGAGAAAAAGAAGAATCGAGGAGGTTTAACTAGGAGTATATATCGCTAGAGTATATAAGTATGTAAGTATGTCACTAACTAAGTCAATAAGTAACAAAAAAAACATGAAAATTTTCGAGAGCTTGAAATATTCTTCCACTCTTCCCCCCCAAAGGCTTATCCTCCCCCAAATGAGACTACTCACCACCAACAACAACTTGGTTCAAGGAAGACTTGTTCGGTTAGTCAAAGATGCCACTCGGTCAATGAGTGCTAGCCATGCTTATTCCTCTTCCATCACCGACGACGACGGCAAAGTGGATTTTCCCAAATTGGACCAGAAATGGATCCACAAATGGAAATCCCAATCACCATCCGGTTCACTCCATCCTACAAAACACCTCAAACTACACCACCACGATGGAGCCAAGCAGTTCTATTCCTTGACCATGTTTCCCTATCCCTCTGGATTACTCCACCTAGGTCATGCCAGGGTATTTACCATCAGTGATACCCTTGTTCGATTCAAGCGATTACGAGGCTATAATGTGATTCACCCCATGGGATGGGATGCATTTGGATTGCCGGCCGAGAATGCCGCGGTAGAGAGGGGCATTCCGCCTGCTGAATGGACCCAAACCAATATCGCCAGCATGAAGCAACAGATGGGGGCCTTCTTGGCTGATTTCGATTGGGATCGAGAAGTGAATACTAGTTCTCCCGAATATTATAAATGGACCCAAAGGATTTTTTTAATGTTGCATGAACGGGGGCTTGCTTATCAGCAGGAGGCGGAGATTAATTGGGATCCGGTGGATTTGACGGTGTTGGCTAATGAACAGGTTGATGCCGAGGGAAGATCTTGGCGAAGTGGTGCTATGGTTGAAAAGAGGAAATTAACCCAATGGTTTATTGGTATTACCAAATATGCAGCTGAATTGAATCATGATCTTGAGTATTTGACCCAGTGGCCCGATAAAGTGAAATTAATGCAAAAGAATTGGATTGGTGAATCTCATGGATCGGAAATTACCTTTCCTACCTCTGGACTGGAACATCAAAATATCACCGTGTTTACTTCTCGTCCAGATACTTTATTCAGTGTGCAATTCCTAGCCTTAGCTCTAGATCATCCCCTCGTGGAACAATTAGCCAAGCAAGACCCACAATTAGCCCAGTTTATCAAACAATGCCAAAAAGTAATCGATCATAATTCAAAAGCAGGATACAAGTTGAAATCCATCCACGCTACCATCCCCCTCGATATCGACAATAACCAGCGCCAAGTGTACGACGTACCTATATACGTGGCTCCCTATGTCATTGGCGGTTATGGCCACGGGGCGGTGATGGGATGTCCTGGTCATGATGAGAGAGATTTTGAATTCTGGAACATCCATGAACCAACCCAACCCACCATCCAAGTAGTGGCGCCAGAAAATGCCACCCAACCAGTGCCCAACCCATACATTGACAAACGGGGGTTGTTGATGGATTCATCATCCGGGGTCTTGGGCCAGCATGGGTTGGCATCGCTTGGGGAATATCAAGGCATGCCCTGCAAACAAGCGGGAGAATTAATCACCGACCATCTTGCCAGACACGGCTTGGGGAAACCTACCATCAGTTATAAAATTCGAGATTGGTTGATTAGTAGACAAAGATACTGGGGAGCACCCATCCCCATCATTCATTGTCATGATTGTGGTGCGGTACCGGTGCCACCACAAGACCTTCCGGTGATTTTACCCCCGGCTAAAGATGAACATTTCGGCAAGGGGAATCCATTGGGTAATATCGACTCGTTTGTCAATTGTAAATGTCCCTCGTGTGGCCAGGCCGCCAAGAGAGAGACCGATACTATGGATACGTTTATGGATTCATCTTGGTACTTTTTCCGTTATTTAGACCCCCACAATGACGACTTGCCCCTTGGCCCCGAGGCCAGTCAAGGTATGCCGGTTGATTTATATATTGGCGGGGTGGAACATGCTATTTTACATTTATTATATTCACGATTCATCGCTAAATTCTTGAGTGATTATGGATTATGGGATGGGAGCAAGTATAGAAGTGAACCGTTCAAGAAATTGATCACCCAAGGGATGGTGCATGGCAAAACTTTTATCGATCCTAAAAATGGACGATTCTTAAAACCAGAAGAAGTCGATGTTTCCAATGCCAACCAACCAATAATTAAGAAATCGGGTGACATTGCTTCCATTAGGTTTGAAAAGATGTCGAAATCGAAATATAACGGGGTTGATCCCGGTGAATGTATGAAGAAGTATGGTGCCGATGCCACCCGAGCACATTTATTATTCCTGGCTCCTATTTCTGATATTCTTAATTGGAATGAAGAGCAGATTGCTGGTATTGACCGATGGTTAAGAAGAGTGATCCTGCTTGGTGATAGGATATCTGAATTGGGGGCCCCACCACCAGCACCAGTGGAAACTATTCATCAGACTGGAGTAAATAAACAGACCTTCCACAATATTAAACTTAATAACCAGATTTATCACCAGATTGAATTCAGTGAATCCGAACTCAAACTCTATAACCTCACCCAATCGTTGGTGCAAGGAATTGCCAAATCTATAGAAATTGACTTTTCTTTCAATACTATCATTTCCGATATGATGAAATTAACCAATGCCATTAACGAGGTGGTCAAATCAGAACAACAACCACACCACCCCCACAGGCACTACCACCATGAATTGATCATTGATTCGTATAGAAAACTTTTGATTTGTATGTCATCGGTCACTCCCGCCACCGCAGAAGAATGTTGGGAGAGACTTGATGTCAAGCAGGGTATTGAACCTAAATCAATCTTCTACCAATCATTCCCGGAATGTCAACCTATTGAATCACCAGTCGACTCATATAATATCTTTATCAATGGAAAACATAGAGGAACGGTGATTGCTTCCAAGACCTTGGCTGAACAAGAGGACGAGGTTATCTTGAAGGAGATTTCACAATATGACAATATTTCAAGCCATATAGTGGGAACCACCATCAAGAGAATCATCAGTAAACCCAAAATGATCAGTATCATATCTAAATAGACCATGTATATATCACCAATTCTATTTCACACCTTGTATATATATATATATATCCATTATTACCCGATATTAATAAAAAGTTTAAAATTTATATAAGTTATGTTACACTATTTACAAGTTTTCATGTTTACATTGTCAAAAAACAAACATCAATACCCCTGTTTTAAGGCAAATGTTTTATAATCCTTTCTGGTTATTTTACCCGCATGGCGTATTTGATTCGGCATCACAATCTTTTTAAGCTCCAATGCAATCAACGGATTATCCAACTTCCTCGCGGCGATATTCAATACCCTAACATCATTCCAACTCCAATTGAAATTATCTCGAGAAGAAATAATAACCCCCAAGGCATCGTCCAACAAGTTCATCTTGGTGAATGCTTGCACCATGGCTTTGGCAAACCGGAAATCCCAATGGTGTTGATCGATAGGTTTTAGGGATTTGAAAGCGGTGGTGTTTCTATATTCACCTCGTTCTTTCATCACTTCATGGGCAAATTCATAATTCCTGAATTTGGCGGCGGCATTTAATGCAACTATATATATCACGGTATCACGAGGAGCTTTGCAGGTATGATTATCTTTCATCAAACCTTGCAAGTGAACAAGTAAGGGGGATTTGATTTGATAAGAATTGTCAGCAGGAGGAGCAGCAGGAGGAGAAAGACCATCCTGTTGTTCAGACACATTATCTTCTTCCACTTGTTGTTCTTGTGGTTGTTCCACTTGCGGTTGTTCCACTTCTGTCTCCTCTGTCTCCTCTGGCTCCTCGATAATTTCTCGATTCTCGGGTAATCCCGTTCTGTCAAAGTAGGTGGCCAAATTATACCGATCTTTAAATTCAGTTAAATCTCCCTGGTTAAACGCGATATTCAAATAGGAAGTGACCAATTTAGGATTAATCAAATCAGGGATATTAACAATAGTAAATGCCCATATGGCATTTGATTCCGCTAATACATGAATCGATTCCTTAAGTTCATTATATGGCAAGAAGGGAAATTGTTGTACTGGCTTGGAGAAATCGATTTCTCCAAGAATGTTACTTCGGAAATTCTGTCCCTTATCGGAAAGCATAATCAAATAAGGTTGTTGACGGTATTTCCGGGGAGTGAATTTGGCATATGACAACATCAAAAAGGCAAATGCTCGATGGGTTACTGAATTGGTTTCCAACATCTTGTAGAAAAGAGCTCGGGTCAAGTCTACATCACCATCTTGAGCCGCTAGGTAGATAATCTGTTCATAGGTGTGCATATCTGGGGTCCAACCATTCAGGTATATTTGGAATAACATATCCCATGCTCGTTGTTTGAATTGAGGGTGGGTTATACATCCTCTAGCTAAGGTACTTAGAAGTTTTTGATTGATGGGGATATTGTCTTGTTTCATTTGTTCAAACAAGTCCAACCCTTTTTCCAACTGGTTATTCAACACACAGGAGGTGATGATATCTTTATATTCCTTTTCTCCCGGTTTGGTCTGTTGGGATAAGAACCTCATGGCATCAAACATTTCTAGGGCTTTGTTATGATCCTTGTCATAATATACGTAACCTGACATCACGGTGGAAAATGCCGATTTGGATACTTCTATTCCTCGTTGTTTCATTTCCTTCAAGGTTAGTTCCACCTGTTTCAAGTTATGATTTTTAGAATACCCCACTAATAATGTTTCATAATGATCAATGGTTAACTCTGTTTGCTGGCGGATATGTTCAAAGTGGGTTTCCATTAATTTGATTCTATCATCACTTACTTGGGCCCCCAATACCATAGCTCGAGCAAACAAGTAATATGTCTTGGCGGGGATATCAAGGGCGGCATCAGTGTACAATTTCTCCACCATGGGGATGAGAGGGATTAGGTGTTTGCCAGGAATTTTGCTGATGAATTTATAAGCCACCAGTGGTGACAAACCGGTGAAACCTCCTGCTTGATGTAATTGCGTAAGCATCATCTGCCAATTTTGCTCTTTACCCTTGACAAGGAAGGTGGGAACAAGACCTAACCGGTCGGTTATTTCCTGTGGAAGGGACAATGATTTGGATTTCTCTTCTTCAGTGGGGGAGGTGGCAACAGTAGTAGTAGTAGTAGTAGTAGTAGCAGTAGTGCCTGTGGTGGTAGTAGTGGTAGTGCCTTTGGTGGCATCAGTCTTTTTACTACTCAACGAGTCAAACACCTCTTGAGCAGCTGTATCTATGTAATGTTGGGGTACATCTAGAGTACTTTTAGCGTGTAGTCTATCAGACACCTCTCTTACTAATTCCCGTAGAGTATTAACCCCAGATCTGAACTTTTCAGATTGGGCATACTCATCGTCATGCCTTGGATCTCGATAGCTTGGTCTTTCTGGCCAGGCGGGTCTCTTTTGTTTTGACTTGTTGTGGTTATTCTTATGATGATTCTTCTTAGACGGTGATCTAGCCTTTCGTCTATCTTCGGTAGTGGTGAATAAAGCTCGGTTTGGAATGACAAAAAAACCAGAACTAATCACTCGTTGAATACCATGACTGGCAAAACTACCCGAATGTCGCAACATACTCCTTATAAATGTTAACTACACCCTGTATAGTCTCGATATACACTCTCTATCAGTTAAAAGAAGTGAAAAAGTGAAAAAGTGAAAAAAAAAAATAAGATGAGAACGACATGCGACATTTTACTCTGAGAGGTTCACGACATATTTCCCAATTTCAATCACGATTTTACAAAAAACCTCCTTGCTTTGCTTTTAGGCTTGAACCCACACATCCCACTGCAATATATATAGTGTAACTAATAATAAGCAACCAACCAACCCATATCATGTCACAGAACACTACAGGTGGAGGAAATGGTTCTAACCGACCCCGATCGGGCTCTGCTGCCGCTTTGTTACATCCCGACCCCAATCTAGTGGGGATGGGCGGGTCTAATTCCCAAGTCGCCTCGGGCACCACTGGAGCTGGCGGGGTTGATATACCTCCCGATATGGCGATATTACTCCAGAAATTAGATGAGGATTTTATGGTTAACAAGACCATTGACCAATGGACCTATATCAATCGAAGAGAGGAGATTATGCAGTCTATTTCTAAACTCCATCAACGACAGCAAATCCTGGATATCCAATTGGATCCCGCTATGTTGGAATTGCCCTTGAATCCTAGACGATCGGCAGAGTCGATGAATACTAATAAGACCGAAGATGACTTGGTTGATATCTTGACCAAACGAGCTAGTATATACAAGACAGAACAAGCGTTTGTGGTGTTGGATTCCCGAGGCAAGGAAGTGGGGTCAATCACGTGGGAGAAATTATACCTTAAAGCAGTCAAGGTAGCTTACGAAATCCAACATAAATTAACCTTGAAGAATAGTGATACCGTGGTGTTGTTGTATAAGGACGGAGAAGTAGCCGAGTTTGTGGTGGGGTTATTTGGTTGTTTTATGGCCGGGGTGACTGCTATCCCCATCCATCAAGATATCTCGTTACTTGAAGTATTGGAGATTATTTCCTTGACCGGCACCAAGTTATTACTTTATTCCGAAACGGTAGCTAAAGAATTAGATCGAGTCAGTGCCCAAAACCTGAGAATCTCTTGGCCGGCGAAATTAATCAGATGGAAAACCACCGAATTTGGTTCGGCTAAAAAATCAGAAATTGCCCATTGGGATTTACGACAACGCAATAGAAAGAGAGATAATAAAACCCATGATCTAGGTACCAACTTGGCCTATGTTGAATTCTCCCGCTCGCCATTGGGTGAATTAAGAGGAATTGCCTTGAGTCATCGTACCATCTCCCATCAAATGAATTGTCTCAATGTGGCCCTTCTGAGTTTACCCGATGCCGGCGGTCCGTTACAACGAAGTTACCAGGAGAATAGAAAGATGGCCAAGGTGGTGCTTGCTACCTTGGATATTCGATTCTCCATTGGTATAATTCTCGGGGTGTTATTCACGGTTTATTCCGGTAATGTCCACATCTGGGCGCCACAAAAGGTGATGGAAATCCAAGGTCTTTATGCCAATATCATCTCCAAATGTCGGGCCTCGTTATTACTCGCCGATTATATTGGTTTAAAGCGAGTGACCTATGATTATCAACAATCTCCCAATTCCACCCGATATTTCTCCAAGACTCAACGAGTCGATTTCTCCTCCGTGAAGTGGGTATTAGTGAATGCCCTCACTATCGACGGAGAATTTATGGAAATCTTATCACAACGATATTTACGTCCCTTGGGGTGTCAACGGCCGGAAAATGCCATTATTCCCATGTTGACCCTCAGTGATTATGGTGGCATGGTAATTTCCTTGCGCGATTGGATAGGAGGGAGAGATAATTTGGGAGTGGCACTTTCCAAAGAAGATGATTCTGGTGATTTATCTTCGGTGCTTATTGATAAGGAAACCCTTTCGAGGAATATTGTCAAGGTGGTGGAAACCAACCCCTCTACCTCTGATGAAGTTAGTGTTGATTTGTTAAGGGTGGATGCATTCGGATACCCCTTACCGGACGCCACTCTTGCGGTGGTAAACCCCGAACTGTCGGTATTGGTGTCCAAAGGAGAATTAGGTGAGGTTTGGATCGATAGTCCCTGTCTTTCCGGGGGGTTTTATGGCTTGAGAAAAGAATCAAAACTGATCTTTCATGCCAAGTGTCGTGGCCCCGAGGGGTTTTTGGAAATGGATTTCTTAAGGACGGGATTGTTGGGGTTTACCTATAATGGGAAAGTGTATGTTCTTGGATTATATGAAGATAGAATCAGACAGAGAATCAGTTGGATTGATCAGAAATTGAGTAGGAAATTGAATAAGGAGTTGATTATTGGCAATGGATCACGATATCATTATTCATCGCATTTATTAGCTACCTTGGCCAGTGAAGTGAAACAAGTTTATGATTGTACTATATTTGATATTTTCATCGGTAATGAGTATCTACCCGTGGCCATTGTCGAAGCAGAAGTGATCAGAAAAACCATGGATGATAGTTCTGGTAACGCTGCTGGTGATAATAGTAATAGTAATAGTAATAATAATAATACAAGTGGGGGTGGAGGAGGAGGAGGTGGAGGAGGAAGTTCCAGTGGCTCCAAGAAGGGTGCTGAGGGGGATAATATCAGTGGGGTGCCATTGAACGAACCAGTGCTAAATGCCATTGCTGAAAAATGTTTCGATACCTTATACAAGAGACACTTGTTGAGATTATATTGTGTATTGGTAGTTGATTGTGACACTTTGCCCAAGATTATGAGAAGTGGAGGAAGAGAAATTGCCAATATGTTGTGTAAGAAACGATTCCTCGAAGGGTCCCTCCGGGCCGAGTATGTGAAATTCTTTGTCAGGAAATCCATTAGTATGATCCCCCATGGAGAAGATATCATTGGGGGCATTTGGTCCCCGTATGTGTCTGAATTAAGATCATTGGCGTTGTCTACCTTTCCTGAACAATACTCTTCGGTAGATTATCGTGCCAATACCATTGATGACAAGACGGGGGCCCCTTTAACTGATTTTAAGACTATTACCGATATATTGAAATTTCGCGTGGCCAAACAAGGAGACGCCATTGCTTTTCAAAACATCGATAATAATGCCAAGAGTAAACCCTTAACCTGGAAGAAATTCGAACACCGTGCTTATTCAGTGTGTCATTATTTGATTGAAAAGGCGTTGATCAAACCGGGCCAGCACGTTATTTTAATGTATTCTCTTTCGGAAGAGTTTGTCATTGCCGTGTATGCCTGTTTAATCTGTGGTATTATCCCCATCCCCATGCTTCCATTTGATTCCAATCGGATTGGTGAGGATTTCCCCGCTTTCATTGGGGTGATTCGAGATTTTGACGTGTCGGAAATCTTGGTCAATGATGAAATTGAGAAATTCTTAAAGAATGGTCCGGTGGCAGATTCACTCAAAAAGATTAGTCATAAGCGGGTGAAATCGTTAAAGATTAAGAATACGGTGAAATTAACCAAGTTGCCCAATATCGCCCAGTTGAATTCGAAAATCGCCTCCTATCAAGCGGCGGTGAATTATCGCGATGAACATACTACCGCCTTGGTGTGGTTGAATTTCACCTCGGACCATTATCGAGTGGGTACCACCTTGAGCAACCGGGATATAATTGGCATTTGTAAAGTATTCAAGGAAACGTGTAATATGAGTTCGAAATCTCCCGTGGTGGGGTGTGTACGTCATGCCTCCGGCATTGGGTTTGTGCAAGCTTGCCTTTTGGGGTTGTTTTTGGGTTCCACCACCTATTTGAGTTCTCCGGTGAATTATGCCGAGAACCCCCTTTCGTTTTTCCTTACCCTTGCTAGATATAAGATTAAAGATGTATTTGTCACGGAACAAATGCTTAAGTATGCCGCCATCAAGTTCACCCCTAAGGGGTTCAATTTATCCCATTTAAAGAATATGATGATTAGTACTGAGAATAGAGTAGAGATTGATTTTTTAAGAAAGATTGCCAAAGTATTCACCCCCACCAAATTAAGTGCTGCCTCGATGTCCACGGTGCATAATCATTACTTCAATCCCATTGTCGCTACTCGTTCATATATGACGGTAGCTCCGGTTGATTTATATTTGGATCCCATTGCTCTTAGACAGGGGTATGTTTCAGTAGTGAACCAGGCGGAAGTACCCAATGCTTTACATGTGCAAGATTCCGGTATCGTGCCCGTGTGTACCCAAGTGGCAATCGTGAACCCGGAAACCAGACGGGTGTGTAAAGAAGGTGAATTTGGTGAGATTTGGGTTAAATCAGAAGCCAACCTTACTTCATTCACCAATGGACCCAAGGGACCAGTGGATGGGTTCAGTCAATCTCAATTCAATGCCGTTATTGCCAATGGAGACCCCCAGATGAAGTATGCCCGCACGGGGGATTTAGGATTCTTGCATAATATCTCCATCACCAAGAATAGTAGTGATGCCAATAAGGAGCCGGAAATATCTTCCTTCCAACCATTATTCGTGTTGGGTAAGATTGCCGATACGTTTGAAACGTTAGGATTGCATCATTTCCCCATTGATATTGAGAATACCATTGAATCGTGCCATTCCGATATTTATAAGAATGGATCGTGTGTGTTTAAATGTGCTGATTATATTATTCTTGTGTGTGAATCGAAACGAACCCGATTCTTTTCCTCCTTGGTGCCATTGGTGGTCAATACGGTATTGAGTAAACATCATATTGTCATTGATATCATTGCTTTTATCAAAAAGGGACAATTCCCCATTTCTAGATTGGGCACTAAACAACGAGCAAGAATTGTTGATGCTTGGGTGCAAGCGGTGATTCCCATTAGTGCGGTGTACGGCATCAATTTTGGAGAGAACAGTATGATTAAATTGATCAAAGACATTGATGTGATTGCCAAAAACGACCCGGTGTTGGGGTTAATCAACCCGGCATTGTCATATTATGATGCCGAACCGGAAGATGATGTGTTTAATGAGAATAGACAAGGATTGACGTTGAATCAACAGTATATCCCCACCTTCCCTTATGAAAACAACAAAGCAGAGTTTAGTGTGTCTACATATGATGACAGTTTGACCTCTGAAGAGTAATTGCCAGAGAGTTCTTAAGTGGTGCCCCATAGTTAGTAATAGTTAGTATAATAGTAGTAGTAATAGTATAAGTAATAGTAATAGTTAGTATAATAGTTAGTATAATAGTATAAGTAATAGTAATAGTTCTGATGGATGTGAATAATTTTGAAATGCTGACGGAAGTTTGAGCCGCACGAAATCCGAAAAAAAAAAAGAAAATTTCAAATTCTTCTTCTTCTTCTTCTTCTTCTTACTCTTATTTACTCTTCTTCACTATAGTTGATTATTGGGATGCCTGATAGAAGATCGGTTAGTCCAAACACTGATGGTCTGTTTAGACATGCACCACAGTCACAGAAACAGCCACAGCAACAGGTGTCTTCTTCATACTTTACCAAACTAAAGAACATCTTGTTTCAAAAGCCCACGGCAACAACAACAACAACTACAACAACAACTACAACAACTACAACTACTCCACCATCCACCTCAATAGAGAATGATATACTCCCCTCCGTTACCTTAGACGAACCAATCATCAATGCCGCCACTTCTGAAAAGAAGAGAAGGTTCTCCATCCAAGGACACCTCACCAATCTCTCGGTGCCCCGATCTCCCTTACTACACGACACCACCAGTTATCTGACTCTACTCACCAATTTCAAGACACAACAGGAAGAATTGAATAATGATATGGAAAGAAGAATGTCTACCGCTCAATATGGTGAATCTTTGATCAAGGGAGGAGGAAAAGGAAAAGGAACAGGAGGAGGAAAATGGGGTGGGGTGGTGTCTCCTATACCTACTCGGGACAATTCGCCATTTCAACCGCCGCCACCACCATCATCAACTAATAATAATAATATGATGATTCTTGATGAAGAGCAGGAGCAGGAGCATGAGGAGGATGAGGGTGAGGAGGAAGGTGATGGACCTTTGATCATCGAACATCAATATGCCCCATTGTATACCGATGAAGCAGGACAACTAGTTCGTCCCCCATTCATCAATCTCGACCCCAGAGAACGCCATCACCTACTTCAATTGAAACGATCCATCGAAGCTTCCGAGTCATTACAAAAGAGAATCAAATATATGGTTGATCCCAATGAGACTTTTAGTTCTCCCACCACCACGGCGGTGATGGGGGGGAATAAAGTCGATAGTAGTACCCAAACGCATGATTTTGAGTATTTGACCAATAAATTGAGATTTAAGAGAAAGTCAGACCAGATTCCCACTATACCTACTAAACGACCTAAGAATACCAGAGGGTATTTCTCAGGGGAGTTTAGCTATGATATAGTGAAGAACCAACCACAAGACTCCCCAATCAACACAAGTAATACTACCACTGGTAGTGGTAGTAAACTTAGTGGGTATTTGGGAAAAATAAGTAAACCAAGTTTTAACAAACATGCCACCACCACAGGCACCACTTCCACCACCACTCTCATGAACAAGTCCATTACCAATATTGCTCCACAACAAGATGACGATCCTACCTTGAAGAGATTTGGCAAAACTGCATTACGTGATCGTGAATCGGTGTTGAATAGCCAAGGCATGAAATTCGCCTTGGATGATGATTATTTGAAGAGATCAGAATCGGTCTCGAATATAATCAAATTGAAAGATTCTGCCTCCGCTTCCTCCTCTTCCTTGTCAAAAGAAACCACAACTGGTACTACTGCCCCCTCATCTGGATTCAAATTTGAGATTAAGAATGATGATATTGATGGAATTTTACAACAACGGAAGGAAAATGATCAATTGATTGAGAAATCAAAATTGATTAGTCAACCGTTCAAATTTGGACAACAAAATAAACCCCAAGAAGAACAAGAAGAACAAGAAGAAACAGTACCACCAACAAAACCATCATTCCTTCAATTTGGCAAACAGCCACAAGTGAACCATGTCGTCAAGCATGCCGAAGAATCACAACCACCAAACAACAGCAAAAGAAGAATTTCAGCTGATGAAGGGGAAAAGAAAACCACACCTACATTTGGGTTCAATTCCAACATTAATCAAACCACCGCCCCAAAACCATCCTTGTTTGGAGCCAAAGATTCTCCAGAAGCTGCTCCAAAGTTTTCCTTTGGCAAACCTGTTGCTTCAGAAGGAGGGTTATTTGGAAACAAAGATAATAATGGTTTATTCGATAACAAGAAGAAGGAAGAGGAGGAGAACAACAAGAAAGAAGACAATTCTAACCCCCCAGCTCCAGGGTTAAGTTTTGGCAGTGGGGCCGCTGCTAGTAAGTTGTCATTTGGTAACCCTGGCGAAAGCAACACTTCTGATGAAAAGAAAGATACTACTACTGCCGCTCCGGTATTTTCATTTGACAAGAAGACACAAGAAAAAGACAATTCAACAGCTACACCGGTATTTTCCTTTGGCAAAAAGCTGGATGAGGGAGAATCATCAACAACCGCCACCACCACCACCACATCGTTATTTGGAGGAAGTAATAAGCCTTCAGATGCACCTAAGAATGATACCAAACTTCCTAGTTTATCATTCGGAGCTAAGACTGATGAAGATATTTCCGTTCCTGCATTCTCCCTAGATAAACCAACCACCACCACCACCACAGGCACCACCAACACCCCCACTACCACATCGGGATTTTCATTTGGGAACAACAAAGATGAAACCGCTAAAGAGAATGGAACCACACCCAGCTTCAATTTTGCAAACCAACAAGAAAAACCACCAACTACCCTGGGATTTTCATTTGGGAACAAGTCGTCACCAGAACAAGCCACAGTTCAAGCATCAATTCCCTCTTCCAAGGAATCTACCGGATTATTCACCATTGGTGGAAAGAGTAATGCCGAATCAGGAGTATCTGCCAGCCTCACCAGTTCTGTCAGTTCTACTCCTTTCAAATTAGGTGTTCCTGGTATATCTACTACCACCTCAATGGCGCCGGCTAGTAATACTATCGGGTCTGGTTTATTTGGTGCTTCCAATACAACTCCTAATGGAGGTGGTGCTGCCAATACTTTGTTTAAGTTTGGTGGTGGTGGTGGTGGTGGTGCTGCCACCGCTACTACTACTACCACTGGGACAACTTCACCTAGTGTACCTGCATTTTCATTTGGTAATAATGCTGGTGGTGCTAAACAAGCTGACACTAAACCAACGGGATTCTCCTTTGGTCAACCTACCACTGCTGCTTCTACAAAGCCCAATTTTGGGTTTGGTAGTGGTGTTGGTGGTGTGGTGGTGCTGCTGCTGCTGCTACCAATGGTATGACTCCAGCAAAACTGGGATTTAAATTTGCACCTGGTATAACTCCTCCAGCACCAGAATCTATCAATAATCCATCGACTGGGTTTGGATTCACTACCGGAGCATTAGCTGCATCCACACCACCACAACCACCAACAGCAACCGCAGCACCACCCCAGGCATTCTCCTTTGGGGGTGCCTTGTGCACCCCCACGCCATTTACAAATAGTTCAACTACCCCTGCATTTTCATTTGGCGGTGCTAATACGTCTACACCATCAGCAAGTATGAATCCGGTTCCACAATTTAATTTCTCAGGCAGTATTAATAATACCACTAATAATAAACAAAACTCACCTGATCCAACTACTATTTTTAAACCACATACCATGACTGGTTCTCGTGAAACCACCCCTTTTGCTACTGTTACTGCTGGTAATAATTCATTTAGACCTGGACCTAGTGGTGTTTCTGCATTTGGTGGAGGGGTCCAACAGCCTGGGGGGTTTAATTTCGGTGGACAACCTGGTGGACAACCTGGTGGACAACCTGGTGCATTTGTATTTGGAGGAGGTGCTGCTGGTGCTGCTGGTGCCGGTGCTGCTGGTGTCAGTGGAGGTACTCCACCGGCTTCTGGCTTTGCCCCACCTATGCCGCATGGACGTAGAATTGCTCAACCTAGACAAAGAAGAAGATATTAAGAGAGATAGTAAGGGGAGGTGGGGAGGGAGGAAAACGCGAAGGGTGTTGTTTGTATGTATAGTGTTAAATGTATATTATATTTTTATATCCACGGATTTAAAACTGTTCCAGTGGGGAACTGACTGAGTGACTGACTGACTGACCGACTGACCGACCGTCTGACATGCATTGAGTTATGATAAGAGCAAGCAAATGGTTGGTCCATAGAGAATTAGTTTTATTGTTAATCAGAGCAACAATAGAGCTATTCTCTTTGTAGAAAGAAAAGGGGGGGAGGGGAGCGGATTTAAAGCAGTAAAATGGTCATTGTTACCGACACAATGGCTACCAACCAGCTGTGTCATATGCAACGCTTAGCATTTTACCCGCCAAGTATATTCATAACAAATAACAAGAAGAAGGAGAAGTTGACGAATGTGAAAATAAAAAAAATTTTGGGGCATGTGTGGGGAAAATGTCGCGGAGTATATGTCTCACTCGGAGAAATGTCGTAATTGCCTAATTGGGAAATATTCGAAAAAAACTTTTTTTAAATTCACCGAATTGAAAAAAAGCAAAAAGTTGATAATCCTCTAAAACTCCTTGTTGTGACTCTCCCCCACATTATCCCCCATTTAGTTTAGTTACTATATCTAGTATATAGGAGAGAGACTGGTATAAAGAGACGAGTACTTTTCCTTATCGGGTTGCTTTTTTACTGAAAATTTTCTCCTAAAGAATCCACTGGTTAGTTATGTATCTATAAGTAGATCTTGACCCACACAAATACACATACTCATACTCATACTCATACACATACTCATTTACAGATAGACTACACACACACACACCCAGTCATGACTAGTGAAAACATCAAGTACCGCCCTCAACGGATCCAAACCTTAAATGCCAACGAAGAAATCGTCTTCAAACAAACCTGGGCGTATCTCTTGAAATATTTTGGTTACGATCTCGATATCGATACTCAAGATCTCAGATTTGGCCAATGTTTCATTGCCAGTTCCAGGTGTCAAGATGGCGCTGATACCGTTGGTAGTGTTGGCTTGACCAGAACTAATACTCGTGGCTCGGTTGCTTCTTCCAAATTGTCCCATTCCACTTCCACTACTGCTTCTTCCCTGCGGAGAAGTATGTTTGGTAGAAAACCGGCTCCAGCAGCTGTCAAACTGGCAAACCACGGATATGGTGGTGCCAGTTATGATTCTCTTCCTCCTCCAGATTCCAAAAGAATGAAACAAATCCAAACTCAATCTTCATTGGAGAGATACCATCCCGTGATTGAGGCTAATGAAGACTTCTACTATGTCTATTCTCATCACTACAAGAATTCATTTGAATATTCTGATGATTATGAAGACGAAGAAGGAGAAGAAGAAGATGATGACGATGACGATGATCAATCGTCGGTCTATTCTGCTGAAACTTTCGTCACTGCTTCCACCACCATTACCGACTTTGATTTTACTCCTGCTTCCATTTTCAAACCCCAGAGTACTACCATTTTCAGCGACAAGAGTGATTCCAACATGTCCCATTCCAGGGGGGCAGCAAGTATCCACTATGCCACCATGTATAGAAATGTCAAGGTAACGCACAACCCTAAACTCCTTTCATTTATGTCACAATACAACCCCCATGATATTCATAATGCCTTGATGTTATTCTCCCGAAATGATCTCTTTGATAACATGGTACTTAAATTCATCCGGGCCAGGAAATGGCACCCGGAAAATTCCTTGGCGATGTTGTTTAAATCATTAGATTGGAGAGCCAATGAAATGCCAGCTGATAAATGGTTATTTGAATCTGATGGTCCCTCCTATTTGACCCATACCAATAGTGGATTTATTAAAAACTTTTCCAAAGCAAAATCATGGATTAAAGGTAGAGATAAGAATAATAATATCATTTATACATTTCAAGCTAAAAAACATTTAACCGCCGATTCTTCGGTGGAACAATCGAAAAGATTTGCCTTGGTTACCATTGAATGGATTAGATTATTTATGAAAGATGTCAGTGAATCTAGTGATACCGTAACGGTGATGTTTGATTTAACTGGGTTTTCCTTGAAAAATGCTGATTATGCCAGTATAAAATTCCTTGCTGACGTATTGGAAGCACATTATCCTGAAACTTTAGGATATATCTTGATTCATAATGCTCCTTGGATCTTTTCCACCGTATGGAATATTATCAAGAATTGGATTGATCCCAATGTTGCCGCCAAGATTCATTTCACCAAGGATTTCAAACAACTTTCCCAATTCATCGATCCAAAAATCATCCCCGATTACCTCGGGGGTGAAGACACCACCAGAGGTTCATACCCTGCCCCGGAAGAATATGATGATCATCCACCCCAGGCGAAAGATGCCATCTATAGACAATTGAAACGAGAACGTGATGAATTGTTCGTTAAGCTTTTGGAAACCACTAAGAAGTGGATCGAGTCTACTAATCCTCATGTGTCAGATATGTATTTAAGAGATAAAATTGAGTTGAATAAGGCCTTGAGTAGGAATTATATTCTATTGGATCCATATATTAGAAACAGGGGGATTTATGATCGTGATGGAACTTTGACAGTTACCAATTAGGCTCTCCCCTTCCAAGCCATCCTCTCCTCCAACCCATCCCCTCTCTCCCTCTCTTATTCACTATATATATACATACATACAAACATACAAGTTAATTATTGTCTAATTGTGTATTTTGAAAGATAATATAAAAACAGTTTTTTTTTTTTATAACAAAAACAGGTAAATCACATACATACATACATATATATATATAGATAGATAGATAAAAAAAGGAAAAAACAAAGTAACAACTACTTTTTAACTTTATCTGAAAGTTGGAAAACAATGGCGGTTCTAGTTGGAATATAAACCATCATAGAATTGGCTCTATTATTCCAGGAATCATCATTGGTAAAGTATTTATGTGTTTGACCCTTATCATCAACTTCTTGGATTCTACCATGTCCACCAAACTCTTCACGATCACTATTCAACACGATTTCATAAGTACCGGGGGTTTGCACTCCAATCTTGTAATCTGGATAAGATTGGGTGGGATGGAGATTGAATACAAACAACAATCCGTTTCTTTCAAATACCAACACCTTATCGGATTCATGTTTCAAAGACACATAAGCTTGATTGGTATCCAACACCCCATACTTCTCATCAAGAGCTTGCATGGCGGAATCGAAATCAAACAAGAATCTATACCTCAACAAATCATCATCAATCAAGTTGAACTGTCTTCTGGCATAATGATAAGATTCACCATTTCCTTCACGAGGGAAATCCAACCATTCAGGATGGCCAAATTCATTACCTTCGAAATTAAGATATCCTTCACCACCCAATCCAAACGTCATCAATCTAATCATTTTATGCAAGGAAAGACCACGATCAATAATGGGGGTCAAGGGAGATAATTTAGACATGTTGGTATACATTTCTTTATCCATCAACCAAAAGGCAATAGTCTTATCCCCCACCAAGGCTTGATCATGCGATTCACAATAACTAATACACTTTTCACCATGACGTCTATTGGTTAAAGTATGGACAATACTATGAAGATCCCATTGGTCATCGGATAAATGCTTCAAAATCTTGATCCACATATCGGGAATGGCCATGGATAACCGATAATTAAATCCAATCCCTCCATCGGAAATGGGTAAACATAAAGTAGGCATACCACTAACATCTTCGGCAATTGAAGTCAATTCAAGGTTCTTTTGCGACCCCAATTCTTCCATCAACTTATGCGCCAACATCAAGTAAAGAATGGCTTCAGTTTCGACCCAATCAGGATTGAAATATTCATTATAATCACCACTGAATCCAAAACTCAATCCATGGTGCTTATAAAGCATACTAGTAACCCCATCAAATCTAAACCCGTCGAAATGATACACCTCAATAAAGAATTTCAAATTAGACAACAAGAATCTTAAAGTTTCATGATTGGCATAGTTGAATAATCGGGAATCCCATAAATCGTGATTTCCTTTAGCACCGCCATGGAATAAATAATGATCAGTACCATTGAAATTATTTAACCCATCATCGACATTCTTAGAACTATGGGAATGAACCACGTCTAACAACACTCTAATACCTAATCCATGAGCGGTATCAATCAATTCCTTCAAATCTTCTGGAGAACCGAATCGGGAGGAAATAGCAAAGAAACTAGACACTTGGTAACCAAAAGAAGCATAATAAGCGTGTTCCATAATCGCCATCAATTGAATGGTATTATATCCCAATTCGTGAACCTTGGGTAAGATATTTTGGGTGAAATTCTTATATGAACCAATGGTTGGTTCTGGAGTAGAAATACCAATATGAGCTTCATAGATTCTAATCCCTTGAGGACGATGGATCTTGGGACTTTTATTCTTGAATTGATAAGGGTGGTCCGGATTCCAGAATCTCCCTTGATAAACCACTTCTTGTTTGGTATTGGTGGCCTTCTTGACCCAAGGATCCAATCGATAAAGAAGTTCACCATTGGCTAATCTCAAGGCAAGTTTATACTTGGAATCGTGAGGAATAGCAAAAGTACCGTCAACAGGAGCAATCGTCAACGACCAAAGACCGAAATTGTTCACCTGGTTCAATTTATGAGACTCGGGGTTCCAGTCATTGAATTCACCCACAAGACTCACTGCAACCACCTCGGGAATGTATTCAGTAATGGTGACTTCTTTGGTAGAAGCATTGGCATGCAATCCATAAGTCTTGTACGAATCGGCGAATTTCAATAATGAGCCTTCGGTTTTGGCCAATTCGTCATACCACTTCTTGAATTCTTTTTGACGATAGATTAATCCTTGTTGGAATGGTTCTAACCAGGGGTCAAGATCGAGAACACCTTTAACCAAAGCTCTATCGTTGTTGGAGTTGTCTGACATCGTTGGTAATAGAAGATATCAATTGATATTGGGAGTAAGTGGGGGAGTAAGGGGGTAGTTAGAAAGAAAGGGGTAGTTAGAAAGAAGAAAAAGAAAAATGTTTTTTCATTATAACTTTCAAGAAAGTTAATTGGGTTACTTTTTATAGTTGTTGGCTTTTTTCTGTAACAACAATTTTAATCAAGCAATTAATGTGTAAGAAACTAATCATTTAATTATTATTATTTTAATTTTAATTATTAGGAGAAAAATAGAAACAAGTTACAAAATAATAAAACTCCCACATTTATTTATTTCTCTAAAATAATCAAATTGTTTTTCTTTTTTTTTTTTCTGCTGCTGTTGCTGCCGCTGTCTGCAAGCAACGTTCTTTGTTTCTTTTCTCTTATTGTTGAAACGCTTGCATCATCTAAATCTCTGGTTTAAGATCCTATCGACACCTGCCTCTTGATACTCTTCTTCACTAACCCACATCTGGTGGAAAGTACCCAATGAAGCCAATACACTAGCTCCAATCCATGCCTGATTAATTCTTTCACTGGAATTACCCACCGCGTGTAATCTAATCTTTAAGCCGGGATTATTATTGGATAATTCATGATAGAGACGTTCGGTCAATTGGGGGATTAATGATACCCCTCCCGTCACAATGATATTATGTGCTACTGATGCTCGTAAGTCTATATCTATGGTGGATAATGTATGGGTAATCAATTGCGACAATCCTCTTACTTGATCAGTCTTGGCAGGGGGGAGATTTATTTCATTGGTGGTGGTGGTGGTGGTGGTGATGTGTTAGTGGTGCCCTCAGGTGCTGGCGTGGATTGGGTAGATTCTGGTTTACGTATTCTCTTCAATGGCCTATATTCGTCATAACTTGATTTAATTTCAATTTCTCCATTATTGGCAGGATATTTCAATGCCCGGGCTTGATTGGTGAATTTATAAATGGTCGGGTCAAATATAGACTCGGCAAATTGAAATCTTTCAATACCCAAGGGGATAGATTGTCCATTGGGGAATTCAAATAATCGTTTATGACTTTCTTGAGAATAGAATTCATTGATATATGGACCTGGTTGGGGGCCATTCTCTTTCTGTGGTGGTGATTGTGATTGTGGTGGTTGTGATTGTGGTGGTGATTGTTGTGATTGAGTTAATTTCCGTTCTGGTACCTCCAATACCGTTTCTTTAAACTCATGCCATATTTTCATCTTTTGATAATCTAAATAAGACTCAGTCAAGTCCAAGTTTATTTCTTTAGTTTTATATTCCGCTGGGTGAGGATATATAGTGGGGGTTTTTGCTCTAATTTTAAAACTAGGCTCAACCACAATCTGTTTATTAGTAATAAAATCCTCAATTTGATCATTTAAAAACCCGCCACTATAATTGGTCCTCATTGAATTCTTCAATAAACAAATCCCATCAATCACCGGCGTGACACTAATGGTATCATGTCCAACATCAACCACAAGACAATTTGGTCTCCCTTGTTGGAATGAAACACAAGTGGGGGCCTTAACTAAATATAACCCCGAAAAGGCAAAGTTCTCAAACATCGTCTCGATTAATTGTTTCCTATATCCAAATTCAGTCCAAATAGGTTCGGTAATAATAATTGGTTGTTCAGATTGGTCGATATTCAATTGATTGAAATGATGAGTATATTGATCAATAGCCCCTTCCCAATCAACAATAATCGAATCTTCCAAAATGGGTTTGATTTCATAATTGGATCGAGGTACATTGATATCTTCTCCAAATATCCTCCTCCTGTTGGTGGTGGTACCTGTGGTACCTGTGGTAGTGGTACCCTCAGCATAGTACGAGGGAGTGGTGATCTTGGGGAAATCATCACCAGCATATCCGATTCTGGTGGAGTATGATCCTGGGTCTAATACGATGGCATTGATCTCGTCTCCGCCGTACACATTGGTAGTGGCACTAGCACTGGATGCTGACATGATGGTGGGAAGGTTTAGAGGGGGGGGGTTGTTGTTGATGGTTGATGTCAATTTGAAAGAAAGAAAAAAAAAATTATTTTCAGCAAAACAAGAACCGAGAAAACGGTTAGTGCACGTACATTACTGTTTTATTAACAGTATATGTTAGTCGTCCTTTTCTTTTGCCTCGAGAATGTAAGGGTGTGATGCTTCCATTGGAGGGGGAGGTGCAGATGGGTGGGCAAAGCTAGGTTCAAGCACCGCAAAGGAAGCTGTGGAAAAAAAACTACAGCAAAGTGATATGTGAGAGCGTAGCAGAACGGTAAACAAGAGTCAACAAGAGTTAACAAGAGTACTCTATTGAACAGCTTCACTCTTCAGGAGCTCTCCACTCTTCAACACGGTGAATAATTAACTAATATACATTAAAATAAACCCATTAATGTGACTCCTCATCGAGTTCACTCTTCCTACTCCTTATTAAATAATAAAACATAAAATATACACCGTTTTTTTAAGGGACCCTTCAAACCAGTTGAAGGGGGTATTTACCAGCCAGATAGCTATCCAGCCCTATAGCCAGACATGGCGTGGGGGGAGTGCGTCGGTGGAGACAGACCAATTAACTTGTCAAGATCAATTGATCTATGCGTAACAAATCTTGAATCATCGATGCTTTATATGATGATATATCTTCGTCAAAGAATATAAAGTCGTCAGTGTCCTCTTCTTCGTCCATGAGATAGGCGGTGGCAGATGTGGTGGCACTGGCACTGGCACTGGCAGTGGTAGGGTCTACGGTTGGGGGGAGGTGTTGGGATGGTAATATTGGACAATTATTTTTGAAATAACATGTGGTTGGACATGAATAACAAGGATTGGTATTGAGGTAGTGATTATACTGTTGCATCTGTAGTGGAGATTCCATGGTGGTGGTGGTGGCTGATGTTATTGATGATTCGTTAGTTGACATTCTAAGTTTCTTGGTGGTTGATCTAGTTGAACATGAATCTATAGTTGAAGAAGCTCTTTTCATAGTAATGAAAGGGGGGTGGTGTGTATATATATATATGTATGGTAATGAAGAGGGTGGTATAAGAGTCCGGAGGGAGAGGGTATAAGGTTGTAATCAATAAAGGGGTTAAAAAGGTCACTATTTAAATAAAATGTCTCCCACCGGAAGAATAACCCCAATGTGAAATTTTATCTATCTGCGGGTGTGTGTTAATTAATTAATTAATTTAAAAATTGGGGGTGGAGGGGGTGGAGGGGGGAGAGCCAAGTGAGAATGAGAGAGAGTTTTGCTAATAGATAATAAAGAAATAAATAGATAATAAATAATAAATAATAAATAAAGAAATAAATAAAATTTATCATGGTCGGTGACTGTAAGGCAACGGAGGGAGAAAACCATATTTCTAATCAATCCCTCGGAAATATGTAAAGTGTAAATCTTCCCTCCCTATTTAATCAAACATGATTATTAAATAATATTTCATGCACTCTGCATAGAAACAGCGCAAACAATCAAAAAATATTAAAATTTCACGTCATGTTCAAATTAGTAAACACATATTAACACTCCCGCACACACCCACACACCCACCCACACACAAACTTTCTCTCTCTCTCTATCTTATCTCTCCACCATCAACCATTGCTATTGCTATTGCTATCAACATACCCGCCACTATCCGCCACCACTCTATCTTATCTATTTCAACACTATACTAACCATAATCTCTCAGGGTGTATGTCTTGGCGTACTCATAACCATTAGCTGATTTCTATGCACCTTCCCTCCTTCCCTCCTTCCCTCCCCCTTTCTGTGGCTATTCTCTCCTTCTCCCTCGTTATTTCTTTTCTCGTGGTTAATCAGTGGAGTAATTGTTAAATTACTGTGGAATCCCGTCCCATTCTATCATTCCCCCCCACATAATGATCGTGCGGCATAAAATTAAAAAATTAAAAATTAAAAATTAATTAAATGCGAGAGAGAGTGAGGGGGGGTGTGCATAATCACTTACTGTAGCTGGCATCATTACTGGGAACTATTGCTTATATACACTACCGTTAATCTAAGTGTTTTTTTTTTTTGTGTTGTGAAATTTTCATACTAATTTTTATCGGGAAGGAGAAAGCGTGCGTCGATTGTCAGGCAACAATGATGCGGTTCGCTACTATTATGGAAGTGTTCCATCTGCTTCTTTTCCCCTATTGAACAAGTGGTGGCAGTCTTGTTGTTGGTGGTGGTGGTGCCCTCGTCGTCAATTGGAATTAAGATACACATAATTTATCCACCATTCTCACAGTGGCTTCCATTGTCATTGTTATTGTTATTATTGCTGCTGATTATGCTGCTGATTATGCTTCTGCTGCTGCAGAGATATCGGATAGATAGATTATAGTTTAATTTTTATCGATAGATAACAATTATTGCCACTACATTCTCTCTCCCCATACTCCAACACGGCCACAAATTCATATATGATCCCACTTTATCTCTGTGGGGTAGAGATAAGCACCCACACTAAAGTAATAAGTCCATTATGATAAATTCAATTGACTAAAGGTCACATGATGAATATATATATATCTTTTTTTGGCCTCCCGTCCAAATTTCATTTTCTCCTTGAGGACAACAATCTCTCGTCTTTTTGGATGTTAGGATGTCGAACATGAGAGTGGCCGAGGTCCATTTGGAGAATGTATTCCTTGTTTTTTTTTTTTGGCTTTGTGGGTCCCTACTGAAAATCAGTAGGCACATAAATATGCTTACAAGAACTCAAGGGCACATTTCCGGTATACTCATTTTTTTTGTTTTTCATCTATTAAATTGTGTTTATACTACATAAAAAACTTATCCAGTTGCACAGAAGTATCTTCTTCTTCGTCTTCTTCATCACCTTCTTCATCACCTTCCTCCTCCTCCTCCTCCTCTTCATCTGAATACCATTCTTTTGCATCATGACGTAAATCATTCATCAAGATTTTTACAATGGATTCATTCACATCATCCTCATCAACTTCCATATCATCCTCTTCAACACTCTCTTCATAAACACCAATTATAAACGTATCATCCTCATCATCATCTTCTCCATCCTCGTCATAATGATTCTCATGTATAAAATCATCAATGTCAGTAACTATATCACTTCCATATCTCTTCAACTCCACCCTATCTATCCACTCATCCATCTCTTCCAATTCTTCAATATCCTCGTGGTAAACTCTAAACTCATCATCTTCATCATCTTCTTCATCTTCTTCTTCTTCTTCATCATCATCATCTTCCTCCCCCTCCTCCTCTTCACTATCATCATCCATGACGTTAAAGTCCTTTTCTTCTTCCCCCTTTTTAGGCAAAAACTCAGAAACATCATCGGAGAATTTCCAAAGTTGAACCAATTCCCCCCGATAAACCCCAAGTCCAACCACCCCGATAATTAAACAAGGAACCAAGTATAACAAAGCCGGTTGTGCCGCTTTAAACACATTCAACACCACCAAGGTCATAATTAACCCCATTGAATAACTAATTAATCCCATGGTGAAATATGGTTTAGGAAAGGGGTTTAAATGATGAAAGGGTAAGTTTGGATTGGCCTGGTGATAATTATATAGATCAAATCTAAGACAGAGACTAATCAAGGTGCCGGGGATGATTATATCACCAAGTCCCAAGATACTGAAACTGGAATCAAACCTAGGGATGAGTAATTTGATGGGGATGGTGATTTGAGTAGCTACTGATTCCATAATGTTAGTACCAAATACAAAATAGATATCATAAAAGAATAAACCTGACAAAAGAATAAATGCCAATTTGAATTGATTTAGTTTTAATTGATTCATCGAAGATATTATGTAGTTTAAACTGAGAAAGTTTACCATCAAGTGGTGGTGGGGGAAGTAATAAAACACCATGGTGATTAATACACTGAGGGGATACAAGAAAAACAATTTCCCATCAACGATATAGTTTTCATTATATTGATGGGGAGTGATTTCAATGGCACTAGGTTCGAGAATAGTCAAGTTTTCCTCTGCTAGATATTGTTTAAATTGACCTAAATGTTCAGGTTTAATTTCATCGTGCAAATATTCCAAATGTCCCAAGGGGAAATTATCCTTATCCTCAACCATAACCACTCGATACCTTTTCAACCACGTTAAAGAATTACCTCTCCCTCCACCTCCACCTCCTCCAAACCACCGCCCATGACTCAATTTCCTCACCAACATCACCGTCAAATTCGATAAACTTATATAAATCATGGTGGGACTAATACATATCACATATATATTCAACCAATAATTCAAATTGTCGAATTTCTTAATGGCAATATATAACAACATCAATATGGCACTGCCAAATATCGGCATCGAAATCACCATCCCCAACGAAATCTGATCATAGATTAATAAATCCAATTTATTCATGATATAAAAGCGACAATTGTCCATATCGGTAGGATCAAATCTGGGATTGGTGTCCTTGTCAAGCCTAGGGTCAAGACCATTCCGTGGTTTGGAAATGGTGGTATAACTCCCAAGTACAATCGTTGATAACGAAAGGGTAAGGATAATAATTGCCGTAGACAATTCCATCACCCATTCATGGTTTAAAATGGAGGGCAACAATTGAACACTGCTGTCTATTGGAAAAGTGTCATTTAGGGTTGAATTGTCCATTATGAAACTAACCGGGTTTTTTATGGATCGAAAAAGGGTGGTCAACGGTGATGTATTGTAGTTGTGTTTATTTGCTTTTTACATGTTTGCTCCTCCTCCTCCTCCACCGTTGCTAGGATGTCGTCGAGATGTCTAGGATGAATTGTAGTGCACGACATTATTTCCTGAAAGGGAAAAGATTTATTTTTTTATTTATTTTTTTTATTTTTACGAGCAAAAAGTTTAATATTTTTGCAGCAACAGATTATCCATCCACAAAGAGAATAGTGATAGTCGCTAGGGGGAGGAGGAGGAGGAAGAACCTTAATGTATTTACCGATACTTATGTGAAAAAACGACATGAAGTGGGGGGGGAGGTATCCTTATTAAAAAGAAAAATATCTAAAAAATTCTAGTTAAACGATTCCAACAATGACACAGGCTAAGAAAAGTACAGATAATACACTTACCCTCTGTTTATTTCCATTCGATTTCTTGGTGGTGATGGTGGTACCATTTGAGAATGACGCAGTACTATGTGAACTTGATGCAGTGGTTTGTGTGCTTGAAGGGGCCATGGTTGTCTCGTGTGACCCAGCGATAGTATGGGTGGTGGAACTAGTTGACACTAAGGAGGAAGAAGTTCCTTCTGATGGTTGATCGGATGGGCTTGCATGGGGAGTGTCATCCTCCACCCCATTGTTGGCTCCTTTGGAGTAGATACTAAGTGGTGGTTCCACAATCAAGGAATTCAACACTTCCAATACCGACATTTGGTATCCCAACCCGGAAATTCCATCCCATCTACCTTTCCCCCAATCAGCACCACACCTAGCTGTATCACCACTACTACTACCCCCTCCTGAACATGACTTTGCCGCACCTTCAGCAGAAGCTTTCAAGAGTGGATTGATAGTTATGCCGGTATTAGGGATCAATGACAGAGTAAGACCCAAGCAACGAGCGAAAATCGATCGATAAAAGGTTTGATCACCATTACAACTATGCTGGGGTTGACAGGCTGGTTCTTGCATAATCAGGTGGTTAAAAAACTGTTTGGAAGCGGTGATGATTTGGTTAGCTCTTGTTTGCCATTTGGCATCATCAGTGAAATCATACATGTATGCACACCCGGTAAGGAAAATACCATAATTATATGACCATTCTACTGGACTGGGGTGGGTACAATTATCTTGTACATTGGCACCATCATAAATGCTTACCGTATCTTGGTGTACATTTAACAATCCTCCTGTTTCCATCCAATCCCACACCTTTTCAGCTACATCAACATAGACAGTCTTGTTTCCGGTATATCTTGCCAATCGAGCAGCTAAATGGAATAAAATCCCATTGGAAACCGAGTTCTTATAGTTATATCCCGAATTATAAGAAAATATTTGCCAACGTAACCCTCCATTACAATCGGTAGTATCCCATCGGGAATTCAACGAGTGGAAGACAGTTTCAGTTAATTCCAACCAAGTATGAGACTTAGGATTGGTGAAATTACGTTCAACAGCTTGCATGGTTGCCATGCCCCAAATACCTTGATCATCATTTCCTTCTGTCTTTGATTGATTGGCAGGCATGTAGTCAAAATTTTCCCCTGCTTGATGATACATCCCATCCCGGATCCAACCTTCTAATGTTGAATTATTACTGTCACAAAAGGTGTAATAATCAATCAACCCACCAAAGGCTTCCCCTGCATTCGACCAATAGTTGGGTGTAGCAAACATACCTGCAACCCCTCCCGGTCTGGTTCCTTGATAATATTTCCACGCGCCATCAGAAACTACCTTGGCAGTGGCACATATTGATGCTTGTGAGGCTATATTTAGTTCTATTGCCGATACCCCAAGCAACACAGTGGGAATAATGTAGGCATATAGCAACTGAAGTTTAAACATAACACTATATCTTGGTATCTACTTATCTATCTATCTATCTATCTACCTATTTCCATGGCAAATAAAACAGATTTCAATCCGCCGAAACATAAATAGGAAAATTTTATAAATAACCCGAGAAAGTCGTGCAATGGAGAGAAGAATTTTTTTTTTTTTTTGCGGGTTAATTTTCGGTAAGCTCAAATCGGTACGAAGAATATTTACGGTGGGTATTTTACGATGGACACATTTTACGAAGGGTGATTTCATTGATTTTAAAAATAGTCTAGATTCAAAACACAGTAGTGACGCTGTTTTCCTTTGATTGCTGTATGGTGGAGTAATTCTTCTAAATTTGCCAACTATGAATATCCCTCTAAAAGCAATTTGTTTGTTTTTTTGTTTTGTTCTTTTTCCGAAACAAATCTACAAAATTTTTTTTGCAATCATTTCACTTTTCTAAAACAAAAGTAGAATCTATAACCTAGCGGGAGAGATAACACTAACTAGTAAGAACCAAATAACAAAGCCTAACCCAGAGAACAACATAAAACATAAAAAATTTTTCTATCATTTTCATATAATATATAATATTTATTAGCTATTAACTAATGATTTTAGAATACAACTTCTAAAACGACTATAACCCCCCCACTCTAACCGTCTAACTACCCTTAAAGGATTCCAATAATAAAACATCCCACGGAAAGTATAGATAATATACCCATACCCTGTTTGTTTGCATTTGATTTGGTTCTGGTGGTGTCGTCACCATTGATGTGTGAACTAGTTGACTCCAAGGAAGAAGGTGATTCACTAGATGAATCAGGTTTGGAATTGCCATCCACCTTACTATTAACTCCTTTACTAACTACCGGCTGGACAAGCAAGGAATTCAACACTTCCAACGCAGAAGTTTGCTCAGGCAAGCCAAAATATCTATCCCATGGACCCAATTTCCAATCCATGCCACATGTGATTCCATCAATACCACCCAAACATGACTTTGCCGCACCTTGAGCAGAAGCTTTCAAGAGTGGGTTAATGGTTTTGGCTGTATCTGGAATCAATATAGTTGTAAGACCCAAACAACGAGAAAATAAAGACCGGAAAAATCTTTGATCAACATGGCACATACCCCTAGTTTGACATGTAGATTCTTGCATAATCAGCTCATTAAAGAAGAACTTGGAACCGGTGATAATTTGGTTAGCTCTTGTTTGCCATTTGGTTTCACCTGTAAAATCATACATGTATGCACACCCAGCAAGGAAAATACCATAGTTATTTGACCACTTTACCTTATCAATTTCGTTGCAATTTTTTTCTGCCATGACACCATCATAAATGGTTATAGAATCTTCATCTACATTTATGAGTTTCACTGATTCCATCCAATCCCAAACTTGTTCAGCTACATCAACGTATACACTCTTGCTTCCAGTATATCTTGCCAATCTGGCAGCTAAATGGAAAAGACAACCATTGGCAATAGAACTCTTGTAATCATACCCTGAATTCCAAATGTAGATCTGCCATCTTAATCCACCACCACAATGTTCAGTATCCCATCTGGAATTCATAGACTTGAAAACAGTTTCAGTTAATTCTAACCAAGTATGAGATTTAGGATTGGTGAAATTACGTTCGACAGCTTGCATGATGGCCATGCCCCAAATACCTTGATCATCATTCCCTTCAATCTTTGTTTGATTAGAAGGCATGTAGTTAAAATTTTCCCCTGCTTGATGATACATCCCATCCCGGATCCAACCTTCTAATGTTGAATTATTACTGTCACAAAAGGTGTAATAATCAATCAACCCACCAAAAGCCGTGCCAGCATTCCCCCAATAATTAGGAAGGACAAACATACCTACAGTTCCACCGCGGCTGAACCCTTCATAATATTTCCAAACGCCATCAGAAACTATTTTGGCTGCTGAACAAACGGATGACTTGGATGTGACAGTGAGTTCGAATGCCGATACTCCCACTATCATGACCGAGAGCACATAGGAGGCAATCACTTGAATTTTAAGCATGATTATATCTGCGTAGTACCAGGTATCTCTTGTAACTATTAGTTAATATTAATGGCAGATAAAAATATTACTAGCCGTCAAAAGCATCCTTATACTTGTTTGTTTTTTTATTTAAAATATGATTGAAATTACATGAAAATTACACGAAAAGTTCAAGCAAAATGGGTGATTTGGTGTTTACATAATTTTATGATGCAATTTTTATGGAAAATAAACTGTTGGCACTTGAAAAGAAAAAAACAAAACAAAATTTACTTGGCTTGTATGATGATTCGGGGTTTTTTTTTTTAAATTCGAATGTGTAGTAAAGTCTAATCGTGAGTGTGGGGATATCACGTCTTTATATTTGCTAAGGGGAGGACCCCCTTTAGCTGTGGGGAATCCTAATCCTAGGTAGGAAAACATATTTCTCTCTTCCCCCCCCACCCATTGTCACAATTTAAAACCAAAGATGATATTCTAACAAGCTATTGAGGACTCAAATATATGTAATTTACTACTAGGAGATATATGCCAAGAAGTGCCAATGATGGTTTGAAGAGCGGAAAAAAAACAAACACACACACTGAATAAGCTTAAATTTGCAAATGATGTGCTTTGTTGGATTCGTTAATTGTATAAAGAAAACAGACGATTCACCTGGGGGGTAAAAAAAAAAAAGCGGTATTGGAAATACGGGAGTTTGGAGAGATAATAATCACATGGTAGCGGTACGACTTTTTTGGTTGAGAGAATTAACTTTTAGCAGGAGTGTTGGAAGTTTATTAAATAGAGGTATAATTTGGATATTTCAAGAAGTGGAGATATCATTTAATCTACGACTACGATATTTCCTCATTTGGACAAACCAAAAACTGTTTCAACCTTGATAGGATAAATTCCATTAAGGTAGTTTCAATTTGTATATTCATTATTTTATATACTACAGATCGGATAATAACTAGACAAAAGATATAGTTGTTGGTAGAACCAAAAGTAAACCAAGGCAAACCAATGCAAACCAAGGCAAACCAAGGCAAAATAACAATCACATTTATCATTATAGCCAAGTATGCCCCAATTACCCCCCCCCAAAGACAATATACAAAGAGACAGAAAGGAATCCTTTAGTGGCTCTATGTTCAGCTAGGTGAGACGTAAGAGGAAGCGAACCTGCCCGCTGTGGTTTTTAATAAAACCAGAGTGAGACTCTTTTTTTTCACCCATAGGAGTGGGTTCTTGTGGGGTTTGGTTAATTAACTGGGTCTGCAATTTTATCAGAGGGATAACAGTAGTAACTGAGATCGGGGAATTGGTGGAATAGGTGGCATCAGTGGTAATAACTGGATAGGTAGCGGTTGGTTCAGGTTGAGGTCACATGGAGTTGGATCAAGGGTGGTCAGGAATTGGAGTTTGTTCTCGACTTTGCAACCGGAGTTAGTTTCCCGGCTGTGGACTTGGAAAGTTTGGCGGCACACGGTGGGCCTAAATTAAGATTCTCGGGTATGCTGCGGAAGCGGCAAAATTTTTTAATCAAATAAAGATTAATTATTCAAGTAGTTTATTTATTTATTTTTTTGTCTAGTTTTTTTAGTTTTTTTTTTTTTTGTTTGGAATTGTTGTCCAATGGGAATGTAAAGTTTCATCTGGTACATGCCCCGTCGGTAATTGTTGGGGTGGGGGGGGGTATTGTGTGTGGTGGTGATAGTAGACATAGGTAATGGTATCACCCTTGGATTCCATGCACAGAAAAGTTAAAATTACCTACCCAGTAGAACAATGGATGATCCAAAGACAATAATTCGATTCGAAAGGGGGGTGGGGTTGGAAGAAGTCGGGAAACACACCACATCCGTTGTTTATAGATTGGAGGAAATAATCAAGGCCACTTTTGTGGTTTGGGATATTTTTCCCCAAATATGAAATTTCAACATTATGAACAAAAAAAAAAATAGTAAAGAAGAAATTAAATGATGATGGTGGAGGGAGGGAGGGGCTTTGATGAAACAATCTATTATGGCTTTAATGAAACAATCCATATCTTGAAGGCTCATGTTTGATATACGAATATAGTTTCAGTGGTACTTTTTCATTCATTGATTCTTCAAAATCTAACCCTGTGGAAATCATTGTCAAACAAAAGTATAAAACTTAAAATGTGAAACCGAAATGAAAAAAAAAGGGTATTTATGCGTAAACGGGGTAGATATAATTACAAGGGGGTGTGTGTGTGTGTGGAATGGTTGATGAACAGCTCATGTGACTTCTAGATTTCATCCTGAGATAAGATGTGGGGGGAGGG
>JAJMHC010000003.1:0-21254 GCA_030582855.1 Hemisphaericaspora lyxosophila
CCGCCGCCTTAACAATGAAACCTCATTGTCCCACATATACCTGCACCAACGCAATCCAAAGCAAGATATTCATGAAAAAAAAAAAAAAACTCTGTGGAGAAAACTTAAACTTTATTACCAGATCAATCTTTTATCAAAATACGTTTGATTTCTATATAGGTTTCTTTTATAGAAAACCAACAGAAAATACCTAAAATATCCCTCGAGAGGACACATTACCGAAACCAGCCAGTGACAAAATTTTTCACCGTTGCAGATATTTCCTACACCCAACTTCTGCTTAGTTTAATTTCAGCTTTTTCCTGTTTTCTGTAAACCTCCAGATTAATTTATAAAAGTTCCCCAGGTTTTCTTCGTCACTCAAGATTACTTATCCACACAAACATGGGGTTTTAGAAGATAGTCAATTCTTATAACAGTTTCATCAACTATGGTGACAAAAAACAAAAAGCAGGTTTGGATTGGTTACTGGCATGGGTTTACTTTTGCCGTTGTCCTTCCCTGTGGTCTACTTCATAGTACCCACCAACTCCAGGTGGGTTATTATTGTCATAAATCAATAGAGGATAAGTTTTTCCCGTTCTGGTTTTACCGTTCTGGTTTTCCCGTTCTGGTTTTCCCGTTCTGGTTTTCCTTCAAAAGGTGTGAATAAACCAATCAGTCACCTCTTAGAACTAAGGGGTCCAACATCGTTTGTCGTATAGGAAACATAGGATGAGGAAATCAAGGCCTTATTCATAAACAATAGTCTATGCGGATATAGGGTTATCAGTTAGTGAGAAACAAACCTCACTGTGAAGAAGGTGCGACTGGAGTGAATGACTTGCAGCTCTTATACAAAGAAATATCCCTAAAGATCTACTCGTCAAAGCGACAATTGTGTGATAAATATAGTGGTAGACGGGATATGTTGGTTTGGAAACATGGTTCAATTTCGCGAATTTTAAACTTTTTGTAGTGGCTGCAGAACTTCCAGTTCAGTTTACTTTTTTGTTTGCAACTTATGGCGACAATATATTTGACTCATGATAGGAAGCAAGTTAAAACCACAACCTTAAAAGTGAAACCTCCATCTCTCACGGGGGGTATTCTGCCAATCTTGAAGAGAAGAATGGTCTATTTTGACGAGAGTCATTTTTTGTTGGTTACTTCTATTCAGATTGTTTGTCTAGAATAGGTTTAAGCCCTTTTTTGCCAAGGCATTCCTCAACATTATGATGCAGGAACTTGCAAGTGTGGCGAGGAATTATCTCCTAGACGTGAGGTGCCTGAAAGTTTAATAAACAGATGATACTACCAACAACCTTCAAATATATTACAATCCTCTTGCAACAACATAGGATAAATTATTTATATTTTATCATTTGCGAGAATCTCCCCACCACCAAGGTCTGGACCCATCATCGGCAAGATGAAGTAAATTTATTTCTCTTGTGGGGGGGGGGGGAGGACAAAAAAGCTCTATGTGGGGTTTATAAGCAAATCATATCATAAATCTGACTCACGGTACGAGACACTTAAAAAATAGAACAGTGGGGAAAGAGATAATATATGCAGCACAGTATTACATAACTATTCTCTCATGAAACCACCGTCACCCCATAATACATCCCTGGTTGTTTATCAATATTACATTCTTGACTTGAGACGAATAAAGAATTTCTGACAAGTTTCGACTATAAATGTTCCCTTAAGTTCCCACATTTTACACCTTATCGAAGGAGAAGAAAACACTATATTTGCAACAATTGTTCTATTTGAAGAATGAACATCTTAATTATCTTAATATTTGTTGCCAGTTTCCTTTCAAGAGCCTCGGGAGCGCTATTTTCCGCTACTATTCCCGAGAAAGATTTATTTTATAAACCACCACCAGGTTATGAAAGTGCTAAAGTTGGAGATATCTTGAAAATTAGAAATGCACCTAGGAGTCCAGCTAGTCTCTTACTTCCCATAAGAGTGAGGAATACTTGGCAGATTTTGGTCAGATCTGAAGATTCATTTGGTAATCCCAATGCAATTGTTACCACCGTGATGGAACCTTATAATGCCAATCCGTCCAAGGTCATCTCATACCTAACATGGCAAGATTCAGCAAATATCAACTGTTCACCTTCATATGGTATGCTTTTTGGCTCATCGTTGAAAACAATATCTACTCAATTAGAAATGACCTTTATGGTGATGGGATTACAAAAGGGCTATTATGTGGTTTGTCCTGATTACGAGGGGCCCAAGTCGGCATTCCTTGCAGGTAGACAATCCGGAAATGCCGTACTTAATTCTATTAGAGCCATCTTGAAATCAAAGAGTACCACTGGTATAAACAAAGATGCCAAGGTTGCCATTTGGGGCTATTCGGGTGGCGGTTTAGCTGCTTCCTGGGCAGCTGCCTTGCAGCCAACATATGCCCCCGATTTAGCTTCGAGCTTGGTAGGGGCAGTGTTGGGTGGGTTTGTTGCAGATATTCCAGGTTTCTTAAAGGCAATAGATGGCAGTTTGTTTTCTGGGTTTGTACCCACCCTGTTAAATGGGCTTGGAAACGAATACCCCGAATTTAAAAACAAAATTTTGTCTGAGGTGAATCCTGCTTACAGGAATCTTGTTCAATCTGGATCAGATTACTGTGTAGTTCCAGCCCTTGTTAGATTTTTTGGAAAAAACTTCTTTTGTGGGAAAAATCCTATGTTTGCAAAAGGATGTAGCTTATTTAATGGGGGAGTTGTTGCCAACGTGATTAAGGAAAATTCCATGGTGTACCGTGCTAAAGAGCTCACGCCTCAAATACCACTTTTTTCGTATCACGGATCTTTGGATATGCTTGTACCAATTGAAGGGTCAAAAAAGGTTTTCAACATATGGTGTGCAAACAGGGTTCCCTCATTTGAATTTGCCGAAGACCTGACAACTGGACATCTTGTTCAAATGATAGCAGGCGTCCCTGCAGCATTAACCTGGATAGATGCCAGGTTTCAAGGGAAAAAACCAGTTAAAGGTTGCTCGCATGTAACTCGAGTTTCAAACCTCCTTTATCCTAATATCGACAGTTCAACCTCGAGTTATATTAAAGGATTGGTCAAAACGTTTACCAGTGGTCCATTAGGACCACTTGATAAATCTATCTCCATGTCAAGCATTTTCCGCAGTAAGCAACTCGATGCAATCATGAGGTTGCACAGTTTATACTCTTGAGTAGTATAGTTAGTTTTAATATCATACCTTGTTTATGCAGTAATCAACTCTCACTAACAACCGACCGTTTAGACATAGATTTGGGAATCATACACCAAATAAAAAAAAAACACGCGCCAATGGGGAAATAGTAATAGTTTTTTTTTTTGCTAGTATAAAGTATGGGGATAGATATATTTTAGCAGGTCTGTGTGGGCAATTTCAGCGGGGGAAATTATAGCTGTGGGTGTTGCCAACAGGAATGTGGGTTTAGTTTTTGCGGGTGGTGAATATTCATGCAGTTGGAGGTGGGTCAGAGTGGGCTATTTTGTGGTATGCAGGTTGGAGAAAAAGTCGCGGCAGTTGACGAGCGTGACATCCCCCGGTTGGGGGGGGGAAATGTCGTGAGAAGGTATAGAGAGTAGAGAGGGTTGTGGAACAGACTTTAAAGGTGTGAAGGGCATTGCTAAGCGACCCTTTAGATATAGAAATAGCAATAACATACCCAAACAAAAAAACACGTGAACCTGGGGAACTTTTATAAATTGATCTGCTTGTTTACACCCAACTTCTGTCCAGTTTAATTTCAACTTTTTCGTGTTTACTGTAAACCGGCAGATTAATTTATAAAACTTCAACATGGTTTTGCTAATTAGGCGGTTACCAAAACATAAAAAAAAAATTTTTCATTCCCCGTTTGGAAGGTTTGCAACTGCATTCAGAACTTAAAGTGTCGGCTAATCTCTAAACGGATATATCGATTTTCAAGAAGTTCCCAACTGACTAAAATGAAACTGGGAGTTGCATTGGAACCATACTGAAACCAAACAGCTATATAAACACTGGTTCAAGATGAACTTGGTCGGGAGTATCCGAAAGAAAAACAGATAGTGATCCAACCTAAAACTGACCATTAATTACTACCCCTCTCTTGAAATGTTTCATTTAGAGTTTTGTGTAATCCCGCCCTTTATGTTTCCTGGGACACGAGCCTTGGCTTGGCACCATAAGTTTTCGATTCTACCTATCAACAAGGAAATTAGTCAAAATTCTGCTTCCAACCAATATAAATATGCCAGTATCATTCCCTTTTATTTACAATTTCAGTATTTCTGATTAAGCAAACAGCAATCTCAAATATGAAATTCTTCGTTGTCGCCTTAATTTACATCATCACCATTTGTTCAGCTCAACAGTTCCCTGTTATATACAAAAGGGACTTGGTACATTTTTCCAAGAGATCGTGTGATGACTGCGAAAAGGCTGTGAAATTGCAATCAAAATGTCCACAGCCACGTAGAGATAGTAGCAATGCTCCCGAAGTATATGCTTGTCTTTGCAAGTTAAATAATAAGTACTTTGAAACGATGTTGAAGTGTTTGAGTGATTGTGAGTATTTCGAATATAGCGGTCCAACCGATGCTGAAGGATTGAAGGAACTTTATTGTGAGGCAGCATCTGAGCTTGCAACATTCACGGGCGACCTTGCCACTTATCAGTATGAGGCCAATTCGGATAGTGCTTCTGAAACAGCTACCATGAATTTGAGTGGTGCTACCACCAATGTTTCAAACCAAACCAATACCAATACCAAAACCAAAACCACTTCCTCAAATGCCGGAACTACTTTGGGCGCCTTCTCTTTAGTTTCATTGTTGGCTTTGGCTATATTGTAAATAAGTTTTTTTAGTGATTTTATGTTTGAGAAACAGGTTTTTTAGAATATACGATAACCATAAAACTGAGCACAAACATGACTCCCATCAACAATTTCCATAGCCAAAATTCATTGTTGACGCGATTCTGAGCATCATAGTTTATCCAGGAAGAAATATTTGATTAGCCGAATCCCTTCCTTGATTCATTTTGAAAACATGTTGGTTTTTTGCTTTCAGCAATCAACAGACAAAGTATTGAATGTAGGGAGAGTATTGTGTTTTTTTTGTTTAATTGCTGCTGCTGATCAGCTGGGTTCAATTCTGAAAACCAAGCCTAAAACCACGAGTTCAAACACCGCTTGCTACTTTGGTGGTGCTTTCTTTGCTTTCCTTGTTGGTTTTTGGCAATTTCCTGACTGAATTTGCTGAGCTAGGGTTTATTGCAATACACCCAATTCCTTTTACCTAACCTCTTGTAAAATAACTTGGTAATACTATAGTTTGAATTGAAATACCCATTATGTGAAAACCAAAACCTTCAATCTCATCAATAGTACTGTTAAAGATAACATGGTAATAGGGGAGTATGGTATTACATTCCTCTTCTGGTGACAATTAAACTAGAATTGAAATTTGTCAGATCTTCTATTAACCAGGTTCACCCAACCAGTTGGTGATTGCCTTGACGGATTATCATGGAGATATTGGATTTTATCAGTTGCAGGGTGAATCCCACTGTCATGAGACCACCGTGGAAAAGTTTGATCCCATGCATCACCTAAGGAACACCTCGGTGATTTCTGGTGTTCACTGATGTCTCCATTGACGTAGAAATCACAACCAATATTTTTAAAATTAATATTTCTTTTCCACTTTTATAACATATAAGTGATGATACTTTATGGACAGGTAGAGTGAGGGAGGGGGGGGATGTTCCTGTTCCCATATGTGGAGATGTCTCCAACAATTCTACCCCCTAACCCCCTCAATCCCCCCCTTAAAATCTAATTCCATATACTTAGTACCCATGATTGAAAATAAGAATCATTGGGAACAATGGCGCGTCCATAAAGAGCAAAAATATGTGAAAAAATATCCCTCCGAGGAAAACCCCCTAAATTTCAATTTCCCCACTAATTCAATACTCGCTGCTTTCTTTTGCCACCCACAATTTGACATATCTTTGCCAATCGACTCTCCCCTACCAAAACCCACTTAACCTATCCTATTTAAAACTAGTTCCATTTTGAAGTTATCAACACAACGGTGATATAAGAAGTAGTATTTTGTAGACTCTTTCCAGTGGTAAAAGTCGATGCACTAAACTCATTCATTATTAAACGGAATAAACTTCGGATGGTTTATTTTGCTCTATTGTCCCATCGTAAGGCGTGGGTGGCTTTCTCATTCAATTTGAAAATTTTATAATGCACTTTAAATTGGCAATGTTTTGATTTTTCCTAATCAAGGTTTCTTTGAGACAAATACAATTAAATGTTCTCACCCTGGAAAGTTTGTCCATTACCTCATTTACTTGTCCAGTAGGCGAATGTAGACCATATTTCACCAGCAGAATCCAACCACGGTCATCATTCTACTATGCAAAAAAAAAGACCCAACGCCAATGATGTGGTCTTATATGGACGATTCCCACATGGGAATTGATTGTTGGAACAAAAAATCTATTTTTAGTAATCCAACCTTTAATGGATCTAATGCATCTATTGTCGTAAAAATATTCCCCCTTCCCATTGTTCTTTGATCAATTACTATGTGTGTGTCCTTACCCAAATTCGGCAATCTAACCAATTCAACACCATTCGAACAATGAGAGATCTCAAAAACCAGCTCCTCATTTATGTGTAACTTACACACAAGGGGGGGGGGTCAACAATTTTGTCATAAAGGGCCTTTCTATTATTAGAAGGAATCCTCGTCCGCCATGCCTATATAAACCCCTGCAACTTCCCTTTCCTCGATCCCAGAGATTTCTAGGGGTTTTTTTTATGTCTTGATTTTTACCTCCTTTTATTTGGAATTATTATAACATCAACCAATCCACAAAAACACAAACATGAAGTTTTTCACTGTCTTATTATTATCCGCTATTGCTTCTGCTGCTGAAACCAGTTCATCTATTAATCCAGCCTGTAACGGCAGTTGTAAAGTTGCTGAACAAATTCAAATGGCTTCTTGTAAGTCTGAAAATCTCTCCGATGATACCTTACAAATCTTAAAATGTACCTGTGAATTGGCTGCTGACTATTGGGATCAATTAAGTGACTGTGTTAAGAATTGTCCACAATACGGTTCCCTTGCTCCAAAGACCGATCCAGCAAGTTTACAAAAATACCATTGTGATGCCCTTAGTCCATACAGTTCTGCATTAGAAGCTGAAACTGCTACCGATGACGGTAGCGACGGTAACGCTAGGGACATTAACACTGCCAACTCCACCGATACTTCAGCAACACATACCACATCCAAGGCAACAAGTATCACTTCCGTTACTTCCAAGGACACAGACAGTCATTCTGCTACTGACAAGACTGCTAGTTCTACTGAATCCAAGACTGATTCTACCTCTTCTAAGAATGGTGCTGCCGCTGCTTTGGGATTAGGTTCTTTGGGTTACTTGATTGGTGCCGTTATGCTCTAAGTTAAAGTTCTCGCCGGACGATTGTTTTTTAACTAAATATTCTTGTTAACGATTGACCTTTTCTTGTCATTTTTAATTTAATACGTCACTTTCATCATATTAAAATATATTCTTAATGAACATTGTAATTGCTAAACCCTGTAGAAGTTTTATAACTGGTTTAATTAAACCGGTGCTTGGTCAACCTTTGTGCCTTTGAGATCCCACCAGAAAGGGCATTTCAAAGGATTCATTTGTCATGCTAGCAAGTGGTGGCATGTGGGGTTGGGTATAAGAGCTCACAGGAAAAGACCTGGCATTTAAACCGTCGCTGAGTTCTACCCCTGAATGTTAAACCCTGTTTGGAAACACCTTGACTGGATTTGGAATACTTTTTTTTTTGTTTAAAACACTAGGAAAGGCGAGTGGCTGCAAAATAAAAACATCCATGAAGGTGCAGATATTTTATATGAGGGTACACCTCTACCAACAACTTCTTCGGCATATATTTGCGAACAAGGGTTTATATTTGTTTTGTGGTATGTATTACCTACTATAGGGGAATTGGTTTACATTTTCTGTGTTCCGGTTACGGCAAGAAGCTGCTTTTTTTTTTTTTACTACAAAAAACCAAAACAGAACCAGGTCGATCGTTAGTTTTGGGAGTTTAGCCAAGGAGGCGATTTAGAGCAAATGTGTTAATTTTTAGGGAAACCTTCTCTATTAAATGAAATTATCATGAGCATGCACCTGAAAACAGGTTCATAGGTAGATATATGTTGTCCCTTTGTTCGAGGTCTCGTCTATGAAAAAAATGTGAGCTCATGGCATTCGCCACAGGTTAAGAATATTGTATTGCGAATTAGAGCTACTTAATAATAGCCTATCGTCTAGTTGACGACAAACGTCTAGGGTGATATGTTTCTTGGTAATACAAATAACCAGAGCCACACTTATTTATCAACAGCTACAAGGTACTTGAATGTACATACTGGATATAATAATTCGCTCACCGGAAATTGCACAACAAGTTACAGGTGCATGAGCTCATCAATGGAAATAAATAAAGCTCAAATAAATTGATGCTAACATCAAACACCAGCACTAACATATAATAGCCATTCAAGAGGATCGGGTCCATGTCCCAACCGAAGGATAGTTTTTTGTTCAATTTTTGGAAACTTTCCACTTCCAGTTAAATATTAAGCTTTTTTATCCACGTAATCGAAATCCCAACCGACCGTTTAAAGTGCCAAGATTTGATTAATGACATCTGCTTGACTCAAAACGAGTCTCAGCAATGATTAACTGGTTCATAAGTTGGTATCCTCAGACAAAGCTTCTCACATCATCATACTAGACGAGTTGGATATTCCATATTTTGACCCGCCTCTTTGATAAAGTGGATCCCAGCAATATCAATCCCCAAGTAGTACATGCAACTAAGAAGCTTTTGCAATTGTTTTTTTTTTTTTTGGTTTTGCCTGTGGCCCCATAATGCACGGAAATTACGTTGGGAAACGCCACAGTTGTCGAATAATAAAAAATGGTCTGAGGAAAATGATTCTTTCAATTGACTACAGTTTAATGGTTCCAATAATCGTTCGATTTTATATTGATGTTATTGATATGAACAGTTGACATTATTGAATGCCACAAGCTATTACACTATTCATCCACAGTCTTTAGTCATTCCATATGACTTGTACAACCACGGATCATGTCCATGCTGGATTACTATAAAAATGCCATTGGGTATCCATTGGTGTGAAAAAGGTAGATTGAATAATCCCCATTAAAACAAACAACAAAATGACTCTCCCAGGTGATAATACGCAAAAGAAGGTAAGAAAACCAATTATTATCAATGCTTTTGACATGGCTACTCCCTGTCTTCAAAACCCAGGTCTCTGGAAACATCCAAAGGATAAATCCAGAAACTACAACACCATTGAATATTGGACCTACTTGGCTCAATTACTTGAACGGGGGAAGTTCAATGCTTTATTTATGCCAGATGTATTGGGACCATATGATGTTTACAATGGTCCACGTAATTTAACCGCTGCTGCTAAGTCGGGGGCACAATGGCCCATCAATGAACCCAGTGCTGTTGTAAGTGCAATGGCTGCTGTCACCAAGAATTTAGCATTTGGTGTTACCTTCGCCACTGTTAGTGAGAATCCCTATCATTTCGCAAGAAGATTGGCTACCTTAGATCACTTAACCAAAGGTAGAGTTGGTTGGAATATTGTTTCCAGTTACTTGGATTCGGCAGCGAGAAATTTATTGAATGGAGAAAATCTTCCCGAGCATGATGATAGATATCTTAGAGCTCAAGAATATTTGGAAGTTGTTTACCAATTGTTTTTATCTTCTTGGGCGGATGATGCCGTGAAAGTAGATCGAAAAACTGGAATTTTCACTGATCCCACTAGAATTCGAGAAATTAATTACGAAGGAAAATTCTTTACCGTCCCTGGTCCAAATATCACTGAACCCACTCCACAAAGATTGCCAGTCCTCTTGCAAGCTGGAACTTCCAAATCAGGTTTGGAATACGCCGCCAGAAATGCGGAAGCTGTGTTTATAAGTAGTATGACTCCACAAGGACTTGGTGCTAAGATTTCCGAATTGAAGGCAGTGGTTAAAAAACATGGTAGAAACCCCGACGACGTTAAAGTAGTGCAATTAGTTACTGCTATTGTTGCCCCCACCCATCAGGAAGCTGTTGACAAATTCAATGACTATAAACAATACGCCGATTTAGAGGGTGCTCAGTCTCTTTTTGGGGGCTGGACCGGGATCGATTTGTCTCAGTATGACTGGGATCAGGAATTGGATCAAGTGGAAAGTAATGGAGTAAGGTCATTTGTCGAAACCTTTACTAAAAAGTTACCTGGTGATCCAGAGAATTTACGTAAAACCCGTGGATACATTGCTAACCAAATCAGTATTGGTGGATTCGGGGTGGTATTCTATGGTACTCCGGAAGAGGTGGCTGACGAGATTGAAGAATGGGTAGACGTTTCCGGTGTTGATGGTTTCAACTTCACTTATGCTATTAGTCCTGGTACTTTTGAAGATGTGGTGGATTTATTAATTCCCGAATTGAGAAGAAGAGGATTGGCTTGGGATGATTATCCCAAAGAGGGGTTGACGTTTAGAGAGCATCTCTTTGGAACTGAGGGGCAAGATCCTAGTTATCTTAAACCCACACATCCTGCTTATAACTTAAGATGGAGAGCAGATGAAACAAAGGAAGAATTTGAAGCGAAATTCCAAAAGACTTTGAAGGAACACTTTTCGAGAGATTGATTAGTTTTTGTTTATATCAATTTATATGGTTTAGAGAATATTTAGAGAATATTTAGAGAATATTTATGTTTAGTTCAGAGCAATATGGTTGTATTGAGTTGGAGTCGGTGTTTTTTTTTTACAATTTCTAGCGGAATTGTTGCTGATTGAGAGGGATCGGAATATTTCCCCAGAAGAAGGGGGAGGGAGGGAGAGAGAAAGGGGGAGGGAGAGAGAAAGGGGGTCCTCAATGTGTGAGTACCTTAGCATTCTATAAGTGAACATCACTTATGGACTCTAATTTTATTGGTCCCCACTTTAATGTTTAATCAGGCACAAGCTTTGTGCTTTAACCATGAAAACTGAACCGACCAAGTACCAGGTATATGTATTCGGTGTATTATCTATTGAGATATGCAAATAGACTTTCAAAGGTTTGGTAGTGAAGCAGAGTCAATGGAAGCGCCAAAAATCTCGTAAGCAGGGAAATTGTTCCCGAGGTGGCGTACACTACCATCACTTGCATGCTATTTAGGCCTGCCACAAGCCGGAAACAGAATACCTTTATTATTAGATTGCGCGACAAAGAGCAGTGCCCTTGTTGTTGGTCACTTATAGTCACCTATATACTGCTAAACTTTAGAAATTCTCTTCCCTGTACCATTTACGGTATTAGCAGCATTGTGCTTGGAATATAGAGACTTTTTAAACGAAAAAAAAAATAAAACCAAAGAGTCGCGTAAACACAAAAGTAAACACTCGAGAAAAAGTCAAACCAATAAACTTTCTGGGGATTAAAAAAAAAATGTTCAAATTTGGAACACACAGGGGGCGGCACGACAGGTCTGTTTATGTAGTTTCATGTTTCAATTATTTCCAAAGGTAAATTTGGCACAGAAGCATGGCCAATTGGAGCAAATGACAAGCGCCAGTCTTGAATAGTCTCACAGAAATAGTACTTGTATTCAACTCCAACTAGCCTGATCCAGAACAGTATCAACAAAAATAAAAAAAAAAATCAATGCAATTCAAGAAATTGAAATCTCTTCTCACCTAACCTGTCTAGTTATGTACAATTAAGAAAAAAAAAAAAGTAAATAAATAAATAAACAAAAAAATGGAAAGATAAACTTTAGGTTTCTGGGGTGATTCCCTATTTTCTGGATGTATATATTCACATGGTTGTATCGTCTTTTGATGAAAACAATTAATTCTCTCTAAAGTCTTCAAAAAAAAAACCCCCAATCCACTGGTATTACAATATGAAATTTTTAGGTTCAACATTCTTTACAATAGCTATAGCTAGCGCAGTCATCCAAAATGGTGATATGCAAAACTTCAAGAGAGCTGATAATGCAGCATGTAGTGGTGTCTGTGTGGAAGCTGGTACTTACCAAATGCAGAATTGTGAACACGCTTATCAGGAAAACAACGCTCTTGCAGTGATGGCTTGTGTTTGTCAATTGGACACTAAGTACTGGCAACTCTTGAGTGAATGTATCAAGAACTGTCCTGAGTTTTCCTATGATACCAACGACAAGGATCCAGCAAGTTTGCAAAGAACCTACTGTCAAAATGTAGATGTTCACAGCGATGTGCCTGTACCAAATAAATCAGCCACCCAAAATGACAAACAAGCAACCAAGACGGGGAACGCTGATTCAAAGACAGATAAGGCAAAAGGCGATACCCCAGCTAAAGATGATTCAAAGACAACCGTGTCTAAGAATGGCAAAGCTCTGACTGACAATAATGGTAACAAAACTACTGGTGGCAAAGACACTGAGGGAAACAATACCAAAGCCGATGGCAAAGGTTCATCAGCTACAAAAACTGATGACAAAGATTCCGCAGCTACTGCAACCAAAGACAAATCGGGAAATGGTACCGGGGAAGCAGGAAAATCCGGCGGTGACTCGGATGGTAAAACAGGAAAAGATTCCACCTCTTCCAAGAAAGGTGATGGTGATTCAACTGAATCTGGAAGCGATAAAGGTGTTAAAGCCACGTCTACAAACACCTCGGGCTCAACCGATACTAAAACAAACTCCAAAACTGGCTCTGAAAATATTGCTTCTTCTTTAAGTATTGGGGGCATTATCTACGCCTTGGCGCTAATTTTGCTTTAAGCTTCCTGGCTGATATGTTCCAATTCATTTCTCTTTAACCCAACACTTGTGTATTTCATGTTTAATTAATCGAAAGTCTACAGAATATGTATCGGCAGCGATGATGCCGCCAAATCCTCTTATAATACAATATGAATTTGTTTCTTTTTGTTTCCCCGTGTTGCATGGTTGTTTTTTTTTGTTCTTAGCGTGCATAAATAAATTTTGAGTTGTGATCTGAAACAAAGACAGTCAAAACGCCATTTAAATATGTAGTAAATTATGCACTATTTTCACATACTTTTAGTGCAAACCCAGTCATTGCCATGTTTGGAAATATCTAAGCAGCACCTTATAGTTTCTCCTTGAGAATGATAATTATCGCCTTTCATCCTGTTTCAAAATGGTTATTCCCGTTTCTCAACAATTTCCCAATGGGGAAATAATTCCCTCGAGAAACTTTTTTTTGTTTTTTTTTTTTGGCGTCGATGTTGTTTTTTTTTTTTTGCAAGACACGTATAAAACAATCGTGAAACTTTAAATTAGCGCGTCCTGCACTCCTAAAACAATCGTCTGTTTTGTGCCGAAGAATATGCAACAATGGGATCACATCCAAAACAATGACATCACATCCGAAACAAGGGATCATATCCAAAACAAGAGATTTCTCAATCTAATGTACTGTTTACGAATATTTTCGAAGGGGGAGTTATATGTGTTATTACCCCTTTCAGCATCCAGATTCATAGTATGAATGTAACAGATCTCCGTTTTGGGTGTTATGAAGATCTTGTTGTTGCAGATATTCCTTGACAACCCAGTACATATTTCGAAACTTGTGTCAGCCACCCACCCCCAATACCCCCACCCCTTCGGCTTATTTATTTATTTATTTATTTATTTATGTATCTCTCCACCCCCCCTTAGAGTTTCAAATAAAACATTTTGCAACCATATTCCAAACATTATTTAAACAGCACCATTTCCCAATATTCAGACGGATACAACCATAGTCTTTCCTTCATCAAACACACTTTCCTTAAAACTCACTATACTTTCATTTATTAAACAACAGATATGCTTTCACATCTACTTACAATCACCCTTATAACTACAATAGTATCCGCATTTAACCTAAACTCAAATAATAACATCGCTGCCTATTGGGGACAAAATGCCGGTGGGTCACAACAATCATTAGGAGACTACTGCTCTTCCACTTCAGCACAGATAGTTATAGTATCATTCATGAATGGATTCCCTAATCTTGAATTAAACTTTGCAAATCAGTGCAGTCAACAATTCCCAAGTGGACTTTTACACTGTTCAAACATTGGTCAAGATATAAAATCGTGTCAAAGTAATGGTAAGATAATCTTGTTGTCGTTGGGGGGAGCCACGGGACAGTATGGATTCTCCTCCGATTCTGATGCTGAACAGTTTGCTACCACGATGTGGAACAAATTTGGTGGTGGTACTGATAGCGAAAGACCATTTGATGATGCTGTAATCGATGGTTTCGATTTTGATATTGAGAATAAAGACCAAACTGGTTATGTGGCACTTGCAAATAAACTTAGACAATACTTCGACTCGGATGCTTCAAAGTCATACTATTTATCCGCTGCCCCTCAATGTCCCTACCCAGATGAATCAGTTGGAGATCTTTTACTGAACTCAATAATAGACTTTTGCTTTATTCAATTCTACAACAATTATTGTTCTCTTGATGGTCAATTTAACTGGGAAACTTGGAGCAATTATGCCAAAACCACATCTCCCAATAAAAACATCAAATTGTACTTGGGTTTGCCCGGTTCTGTTGCTTCTGCTGGGTCCGGTTATGCTGGCCTTTCGGCAATTCAAAATGCTTTGTCAAGTATCAGTCTGGATCCTGCCTTTGGTGGTATTTCCATCTGGGATATCTCCTCTGCCAACAACGATGGGTTCCTTAGTGGAATCAGTAACTTGTTGGGTTCGGTTCCGCAATCTCCCGTCAGCCAGGCTGAATCTGGTGTTCAAATCCCCACTCAAGCCGCTCCATCGTCACCTATCTACACTGATGCTCCAGTGGCTACTTTTGAAAGTGATGAAGTGACTACCGTGACAACTTTACAAACAGTCTTGTCAACCTACGAATCAGAGCTGGTTGTCTCTGAAGCACCACAACCAGTAACCACAGTGGTACAATCTGTTGGTCCTGATATTGTGATGAGAGTTGTATATACTACCGTCACATCAATCGTGGTTCGTCCATTTCCAACTGGTCTTACAAAGAGAGAACTAGAATCGGTGCTAGAGGGTGGGTCCAACCAAATTGGTTTGGGCTGCAGTGTGTTTGTTGTGAGCCTCCTTTTCTTCTTACTTTTATAGATATGAATTTAGCATTGTATACCAAAACGTTGTATTTAGATATTTATTAGACAGCAGTATACTGTTATATTTTCATTAATTCATTCCAACCCGTGAACATCCCCGATAGATCAAGATTGTTTATGAAATCCAAATTTGGCGATTGCATACTAACGAGTGACACATCCAAGGTTGGCTCTTCTTCCGTCGAATCTAACAAATTGGACACCATCATGTCACGCTTATCTCGAGTGTGGTTAAGTTCATTGATCTTTTCGGTTGCATAATCAAATGTCTTACTCCGTAAATTAACGTCGCGATATATGTTATGCGACGTAGGATTCTGAATTTGTTCCTTTAATTGAGCAAGGGTATCAATCCAATTTTTCCCCACACCCCAAATTCCTTTCCAAGCTTGTAGATTTTCGAGATTTTCTTCAACCAAGGCCTGAAATTTCATGCTCACATCAAAATCTGGAAATTGTTTCAAGAATATATCTTCAGGATAGGCACTTATATATAAACTGGTTACTGCTATTGTAAATACTTGAAACCCGGTAAAAGGTGCAATAACCATGCCACCTATTGGCTTTAGCTTCTTGGTGATCGTATTCAAGTCATCCAAGGTACGAAACAAAATGGTAGTTTCTTTAACCCACTTACTTTGGCCTGGCTCATAACAAGTAAAGAAATATTCCCTGGTAAGAAATATCCTACACAAGAATAAAAGGCCATGGAAATACCCAAAATCAGCACCAGACCCTATGGATATGTGGGTCTCTAAATTGAATTCATTGAATTGTAGTTGGGCTGGTAAACTTGTCTCGATCAATTCCAACTTTTTTGACAACAGTATATATTGAGTATTTAAGTCTGAAGGTGGAATTGTCTTTGCATTCTTTCGTACAACCCACTTGGATATATCCTTCCATAATTCGAGCATGACAATCAAAAACCCCAAACTAGACATCGACTCAACCATGGCATGTTTAGAAGGGTCCGATATACATTCCCATGCCTGGTTATATGAAAAGCTGTTCAGGTTTCTGTTACCAAACAAATAATCCTTTTCATCGCAAGGAAGGTTGACATTTATATGTTCCAATTCGATACACGACTGCCCATTTCTGCCACTCGCGACACATCTATCCATCATGTACACGCCCCAGACTGTTCGTCTTCGCGTCTCTTCGTATATAAACTTCTCCGTGACCGATAAATTGTCAGCATCTTCGAGTATTGATTCGGAACCAAGCCTCAAAATAAAGGCCATTCTTGCTGCTATTCCGACATACATGTAACCTCTTGATGAATTTCGCTCCCCCCATTCATGACTACTAAGTATTATTAGCGCTTGAATTCTTTGAATCGATGGATGGTCAAATTGGTCTGATAATAATCTTCTTGCGTGCCAACCAAAATAGTTGGAGGCGTTTGAACCTGAGTTAGTTGAAATTGTGTCAGCGCCACTATAATCTGGGATAAACTGGAAGGCGTCATCTTCTTCAAATGTTCCGTATATTTCCCTTGTCCTGGGATGAAACCTTGCTGATATTGCTAGCATTGCTAGGATTACCACCGGGTCCGGTTTCTTGAACATACCAATGTGTTCGGGCATTTCGGAGATTCTGTTATTGGTTTGAAAATAGGTCCGAGGGTCAAATTCATCCGATTTTAAAAAGGAAAGTATGGACGGTTTGTGAATGACTGGAAATATCCCCTTGTATTGGTTATCGAAAAATATCTGAACCACTTCTATGATGGTTTGTCTATCAGGAAGGAAGATAGTATTTGTTGCCCTAACTATTTGATTAGAACCATTATTTGGGTGAACTCTTAAGTGGATGTTTGACCTGCTGCCAATATTTAGCGCCAGGTGTGATTTAGCTCTGAGGTATTTGGTTATTTTATGGTTTTTCAACTGTGACTCCTTCACGGTGTAGACACAATCTAATTCTAATTCTGAACATCTATCACATCTCTCTCCGTTGCATTTGTTCACACACTTTAACTTGCTTTCACGGCACAAATTACAAGCAATACTACTTCTTGGTACTTTTTGGACCCTAGCTGATGTCATTTTCTGTTAATGGGTGCCTTTTTTTTGTTTTGCCAAAGAAGAATGTGGAATCGACATCCTAATTATATTGAATTAATCATTGACTCCACAGTTGTGTAGATCCCTCAATCAGAAAAAAATGATTGCAAATTCTCGAAATTCACGTGATTCAATTTTTTTGAGTGATATTGCCGCCACAAAAAGAAGTGTCAAGGTAGTAGAATGATCCACTTCAACTCCCCCCCTCGTGAAGCGTCTTGATCTGGTGTTATGTCAGTAATACAGAATTCTTAAATTACTCACTAACAGACATAAAATTTATAAACTAATATAATTTTCTGTAATTAGTTTACCAAGTTTTACACGAAAAAAATCATACTTTATTTTTCTGTAACTATTTATGCGGGCAAGAAAAATCCTTCCACAGTAACAATTATACCAAAATCAGCAAGCGAGTGATCGTGAAAGATGTCAAACACATACGGTTTGTAGGTTAAAGTCTGAAACCAAGAATCGGGCCGAGTGTGATTTGGTGGAGCATAATGGTCATTTAAATTTAATAAGTGTCTTGTTTATTTACCTGCACAATGAATATGTCACCAGAGGTACTTTGGAGGATCATAGATCTGTGGGGGTATGCATGTCACCCCTGGCGTCCCATAAAAAGCCCTGACATATCACATGTGCAAAAGTTATGTCAGATCTTGTCGTGGCTAAAGTCATGACAATTATTCATATAAAAAATATAAATGAAACACGGTCAATAAAATAAATAAGCCACAAAAAGTTCTTCCGGGACCCGAAAAAACAAAAAAACAATTTGTTTCCCATCGAACCCGTTCTAATGGAACCTCCAAAAAAACCTACAGGGATGTTGGTTAAAGATTGTTTCGATGGAACCAAGTCAGTTGCCTATTCATCTATAATACACAAAGCATACCGTTCTGGTTTCTACATGTATTGTATATTCAAGTTTATCTGATTAGAAAAAAACATCCCACCGGTTGTCAATAGTTTATATACGGTGGACCATAGTTGATTTTATCGTGCTACCGAGGCCTTCGGTTGATAAAAGTGTATCCTCTTTTATTTTCTTGATGATCCCCCTAAGCTTCTTCTCTGCTGCTGGAAGAGGGTACAAAATGGTCTTGAAGCATATTAGTTCCCGCAAAAATTGGTGACGTCAGTTCAAAATATCCTCCAAATCAGACAATATCTCAATTCAACATGACACGATATAGATTTTGTCATATCGTATTTTGCCCATGGAGCTATTTTTGTGAACTTAATTTTATTATTAATAGTTTGTTTTCTGATGACAAACTACCTTACTAGCCACAAGCAATATTTTTTAAGTCTTTTTTTTTTTTTTTGCGTAAAATATATTTTTTATATGCATGGCAGGGTCAGGACAAATGACGTGTTCAGATTTGGTCACATGCTGGTCGCGACAGGATTGCCTTTTGTTCCGAGGATTACTTTCAGCAAATTTTTTTTTTTTTTGATCTACCTTCGAAAACTCTTGTTGCAAAGAATTTGGACAAATATTACAGAGAAACTCAAATTGTAAACACAGTGAAAGCGAGACTGGAATGGGTTTACTGATTCAACAAGTTGCCGAGCCAAACACAACGCTTGTATAGTAAAGCATGGGGCGAGAACTATTCGACAAAAAACAAAAAAGAAAACGCTAAGCAGCCCTCAAAATGGAGTCAGTTTATATTCTCAACCTGGGTAGATTCAAATTTAAACAGGAATCAAATTGTAGAGAATTGCGTTGGCGTTCTTGTTCTTTAAGTTTCCTTATACTCAAATTTTTATCTAACCCCCCCCCCCCCTAAAGTCTCTATAAACTATATATAAAACTTGAAATTGTATACTAAAAAAAACATTACTTGAAGAACTCGTTAAAACCAGGAAAGTATTTGTCTACTGTTGGTGCTAACCAAAAGAATTAGTTTAGATGTTTAACGAATGGTCATTTAAATAAAGTTTGTGTCTTGTTATTTACATACGCTATGCATATGTCATAGAAGAAATTCCGGGTGGCAATGACCATCGGATTATCTCAATTTTCCTGCGAACCCATAAAAAGCCCTGACATATCACATGCGCAAAAGTTATGTCAAAATTCTCGTCATGACAATTAAATATATAAAAAATATACATGAAATAATGTAAACAAAATAAATAGCCGATGGATTTTTCCGAGTTCCCGAAAAATACTTTGGTCGCGGCTTTTCAACAAAATGTCATGGCCATAACAAGCATTCCCTGAAGTTGAAGAAGATTCTTAACAATGTACCTTGTCAATTAGACGCCCATCAGTAGGAAGTTAAATGTTTAAATATAGTCTCCATTCACTAGAGATATTTAGATTTTTGGTGCGGTCCAAAAACATGGAATTGTTTCATTCATGTTACTAGAAGAGAGTACAAAATGGTCTTGTAGCCATATCATTGACGTCACTTCAAATCGATTACTGACTCATAAACATCTGATGCTGTCTTAATCGTGAATGACCAAACAGGAATTAGACATAACCTAGTTTGCCCTATTAACTAGGTTATGCAAATATGATTTTAATATTTTTGACTAGATTTGACAAAATATTTTTTATGTGGTTTTGCGCAAAATATTTATTTTTTATGCATGGCAGAACTGGACATCGGTTCATGGTAGTTGCGACTAACAAGGGACTATTCCAATACAAACCAATTTCCAAAACAAAAAAAAAAAAAATCACAAAAAAAAAAGCCCAGTTAAAACCCTTCTGCCAGAATCATTGTGATCATCCAAAAGAAACATCAGATGACCTATTGATAAGTGTATGCGCCACAGATTAGAATCTCCGCCAATAGTTTGTTTTACTTCTCATTGGTTGAATTTTATAACTCCCCTGAACTTTCTCTGCTACGTGTAGCCACCATGGTTATTTCCTTTTTTAACTTATCCCACTGCTGTCTTCTATCTAAATGTGATAAGACTATTTCATCAAAGGATTTTGAACATCCAAAAGCAACCGATATCGATATGAATAGGCTCTACCCTTCCGCGGATCCCTTTGTGCATCCTGATTGAGAAATATTAGAAATATTTTCTTGAGAAATATTTTTTTCCGGAAAAAATAAATGACAGATAATATTTTTTTTTTAGAAAAATAATATTCTCTTTCATTTTTTTTTTAAGTACAAACATCAACCCCATGCTCAAATCAAGTCATTTGGTCACATCCAATGACTATTTGAATTATGTCATCTTTATAGCACGGACACAGCATTACGTCATTCCATATACAAAGAAATTGCTCTAGATATTCAAGATGTAAAATTCAACTATAAATTCAAGACATATTTCTATGAAAGTCTGGGTTTGCATCTAGTCAAACATCTCAATATCACTCAACAACAAACTTTAACGATGAAACAAACTTTATTACTATTTTACTTGATGCTAACAGTATTAGGACATGTTTATGTAACCACGCTTCCATCCCCTAAACCAACTGGTGTTGCCAATTGTGACATCCAGGCCACTTCCAACAAATGCAGTGTTACCCTCGGTGAAAGAGCAAAGAGCAAAGGGTACCCAAAATTGAAAAAACTTGATTTTACTCAAATCCAATGGGTACGAGATGACAATTACTTAGTCCAGGTGGAATTTGAAATCACAAATGCTCCTGGGAAATCCGCTCTATCGTCGCTTCACTTACTTGGTTTGCAAACGCCAAATAATTATTTGAATGGCCAAATTGAATTAGTTAACATAAACGCTACCCCTACTGTCGACAAAGTTGGATCAGCTGAACAACATTTTTCAGTAATTTGGTTAATGAAAGCCAACCTCGTGAACGGTAAAGCTTGCTCTACCCCTTTCCAACTCCAATATGTTTGGTGTACCGATAAGAAGTGGGATGCTAAATATTGTACAACGGAAAAGTCTCCTATTTATGCAGAGTTTAGAGTTGAATG
>JAJMHC010000003.1:27841-136467 GCA_030582855.1 Hemisphaericaspora lyxosophila
CACAACAGGACACTTTATATGAAACGATCTCAGAACTTACAGAAGGATCTTATACAACCCAAACAATAACAGTAGAGAATCCAGATAATACATTCTTGACTGTTGTTACGATTGGTCAAAAAACAGCAACCGATGAATACACCTTGACTTACACCGCAACAGAAGTCCAAACCATCCTGTTGGAACACACAACATATTTAACTACAGTAGAAGTTGAGCGTGTTGCCACCCGCCTCGTTGATGATTTGACAAAGACAGTCCACTTATCTTCCAGCAGCGCAGAAACTACGTCAACCCAACCAGAAGAACCATCTGAATATTCCTCAATAATGCCACCTCCATTTGAAGGTTCTGCAGACTCATTGGGCTCACATAAAGGAGCCATATCTTTACTAGTATTATTATTATCAATATCAATTGTTTTCTAAGTCTTCTCAAATACTTTAAATATAAGCTAAGAATATATTTACCAATCTTTCAATTCTTTCACAATCTCTGGGATGAACATCCCATCGGTATCGATAAAACTGTCCCATAGCTCCCGGTCAGACTGGCACGCGATGGGAAATATAAATGTTTCCTCTTCCTTCGCTCCATCTCTCATTCTCAAAAGGGCGGAGTGTAGACCTATCTGGTTAGACTTAAAAACCGAACTATTGATATTTTTCACATTATCAATAGAAAGCGTCTTGAATTGGTCAAACCCATCGTCATTCAACAATGTCGTGTCGAAGGCTTGTAAAACATGATCCCGAATTTGGTTCTTTCTTCCTGTCTCCAATTCAAATACAATAGGCATAACAAATTTTGATTTAAAAAGGTTGGGATATTTTTGAGCCACACGTTTACTGGGTCTTCTTGTCAACTTGTCAAGTGGTTTAAACTTAGTAGTAGACTCATAGCTTATAAGACGACGGTCTGACTTAAATCCATGATAATCCTTTTCCAAGGCCGTCACATCATAATCAATTATCCCCCCAGTCAACGATTGGTCACTGAATCTCAAACCTTTTGCACCGTTTACCTTGTCATTTCCAAGGGAATAACCAGACACCAATTCCAGAAACGACTTGTGTTCAGGAATCGGGATCAATCCAACATAACGTCTCAAAATAGCCAACTGCAGATCACCATCTCCAGGAATAAGAGATTTTCGTATCTTGTTAGCCCATTTCTGATTTCTGGCCACAATGAGACCGCCAGTAGTAAATCGATCAAGTCGTTGTGATATGCGGAATTGAGATGGATTGGGGTTGAGTTGTTTGAATGCGGTCATTAGTCCCAGTAGTAGACTGTTTGGCAGGTTGCCATGACATATCACTCCAGATGGTTTATTGACAATGACATAATTGAATGTTCGTTTGACTATATCGATTTCATTTGCCCGGTGTTTCATTGGGATGAATGGTAGGCTAAGGTGGCTCCATCGCAAAAACCTAAACAGAAGCAGAAGCAAAAGCAAAAGCAAAAAAAAAAAAGTTAGATTAGTCATTTTTCTCATTTTTGATCCAAAAAACCATCTGGTAAGAAATATAATCAGGAATGGGGCAAGAAGGGCATATTGACAATCAACTGAAGATGACTACCCAGGCGAAACCAAAGAGAAAACATCGAAACAAAACTAGTAAAGCCGGCGGTGAAATAGCGGCAAAGAACCTTGAAAAAGATCTTACCACCAACACGAGATTTTTACAAATTTCCAAATTAATGCGGTCATTCAAACCAGTTACTCTAAACGGAATTCCCACCAAAACTATCATCAGTCAGATTAAAGACAAAGAAAGCAAAGAACCAGGCTATTTCAAGAATCAGTATAAAAACTGTGCCAGATTGTCCAATTTGCAGAAGTATTTATTAGAGTTCATAAAACACCAGCCAGAAAATACCATCTACATTTCCATGTGCATCAAACCTTCTGATCCCGACTTTCCTTTTGAGTTAGAAAAGTTACAATTGAATTTAAGTATTCCTGTCAATTTTCCTCGTGACAAATCACAAAAACCAAAAATAGTTGTTTTAAACGATGATATCCCCAGAGGGTTTGCTGTGAATGTAGAAATTGGATTCAGGAAGATTGTGGATATTGCACAAGGGCAGCAGCTTGTCGACGAAGAAGTTCAGTTGGTAGAGGGCCCGGGTCTTTTATCTATGATCTTGACGTTAGATAAATATTTGGAATTATTCTTGAAACAGGAGAAGAAAGATACCATCAAGTTTGTTAAGACGGTAAAGAAATCGCAGCCACCTAAGGCACATATACAAAATGAGACTCAGCCAAAGATCGACTCTCCAATGAAGACACAAAAAAGAGCGGTGCTGATTACACCAGAAGTGTTGGACTTGAGAAATGAACTTATTGATAAAATGTGCAATAAATTAGGGCCAGCAGTTAAGTTGTTCAAGAAGTCATCGCATGAGAATTATTATAAGATCGCCTTACCTGTACCGAATGCCCACTCAGAAGTTATACCCAAACTTTGGAGAATAAACAAGTCAATCGATCTCATGTTTTCAATTCCGATCAATTACCCCCAAGCACGATTGAGTATCTCCTTGGGAAATAATTTCCACTCCAACTTGATCTTGAAGAATTGTCAAGATGAGCAATTTGCATTGGTGAAAATCACTAAGGAATACCGTGCATATGAGAAGAATATGATAAATAATTTTTCCAAGTTTGACTTTGGTACAAACAATTTGTTGATGATATTGAATTGGTTAGCCAATAATATTGGATCATTTACTCTTCCTGAAACAGAGTTTAACTGTTGGCAAGATAATATCGCCAAACTTGATCAACATACGATCTAGGGTAGTGTGCCGTTCAATTTCTTATTCTTCCATTGGTGGGTAAGACATTCAGCAAGAAAAACAAAAAAAAAAGGGGAGGGGGAGGGGGAGGGAGAAGAGGTCATTGGAGATTTGCTTGATTGTATAAACAAAGATAGCCACCTTTAAATAGTGCTGCTATAAACATGGCTACAGCAGCAATACCACTAGAATCCTCAACCATAGCGACAGATAAGCAGATTGCATTTCAATATGCAAATGAATGCGATTTGGAAATACACTGTTCTCCTTTCGGGTTGAGTGGGTTATATATCAAGGTAAATGGTACAAACATAATGGGAATCGGATCGACAATGGGGTTGATCACGGGGTCAACTAAGGGGTTGATTCACTATAATGACTCTAACGATTTGATTGATCAAAAATATAAATTGTATGTGGTTGTTGATGATGAAGGAATGTTGAGGATAGATTTCACGAAAATATTTGGTATCAAGAATGTCGAAGAAGAGAAATCAGAGTCTGAGAATGATATGGGTAATGAAATAGAATCAGAAGGGAAGAAAGAACCTGCACAGATAACCAAGAAAGATGAAGAGTACAAAGAAGAAGAAATTCCTGCGTTAATATTTAGAGGAAAATGTCCTGAAGGAAGGCCCGATGATATTGAACCGTTTATTGGAATATTTCTGTTTGAAAGAGAGACTTGATGGTGTGTATAGTACTTATGTGTAATGTTAATACCAGACTTGCTAGTTTTGGAAATTTAAGCCTGTTTGTATGAAAATAAAGTAGGGCAGCAGAGATGAGAGTGTGGGGTTGACTCATTCGGCACACCGGTGGTCGACGCTTAGATTTGCTGACAGAATAAAATTTTCTGGTCGGTTAAATGAAAGTCCCGCTAACAATGACACCTGCCCCCAAAAACTAAAGGAAAGATCCGAAGGCAGAGAAAAATACCCTGCGGATTTCCCGAGCTCTGAGTGAAGGATGATTTCTGTTTTTTTTGTCAGTTTTTTTTTTTTATTTGTTTGTTTGTTTGGTTTTGCCTATTCCCTCTCGCCTCCCCCACCCCTCCCTCCCTCTCCCCTCTCCGCTACTGAAATATGATTTGCATCGGAAAACCCTTCCTACTGGTTTTGTCTTTTTGGGGGGTGGCCTCCGCTTCGGTGAACCTGGCAATAATAAACTTAAACGGTCTCTCTATGATAGGAAGAAGCCACATCTACCGCGTTAAATTATGTTCTTACGTTGGATCTTGACTTGTTGTCTTTGCTTTAGTTTAGAGAAGAATAGACAACACCTGATATGTTAATTTTAGGAGTAAAATGGGTACTTTTCTCTGCAGTTAAATTACTTCTCCCAAGTGGTACCATAATATACCTCTAATCTGCCACCATTTGCAATATTATAAACTATAGATGAGATGGCTTTGGCCAACAGCTGACAGTTTGACTTTGTACCTACATGGATCCATTAAACCATCGGTAACTAGAGAATTATTTCCTGCATATAACCCAGTGTCAACATTTCAACCTCGGGATGAATTGCATCTTGCCATTGCCTCGGATTTTTCCTTTTTCGTTCAACTTCCCTGCAAATTTCAAATTGCGGAGATAATTATTACAAATTCACAAGCCAAATTTATTAGCTATAAATATTACCCATTTCCTTGAAAGGTTTTTTTTTTTTTTGGTTTAACCATTTTATTAATTGCAAAGATCAATAAACAATCTTAATCACAGATTATATTATCAACTACAACACCTCACAGAAAGTAAGCAAACAAAAAAAATGGATAGACTCAATCAATTAAGTGGCCAATTAAAACCATCCGCCAAGCAAACTCTTTTACAAAAGAACCCAGATGATGTTGTCATTGTTGCAGCTTACAGAACTGCTCTTACCAAAGGTTTCAAGGGTAGTTTCAAAGATATTGGTTCTGAATACATCTTAACCAACTTCTTGAAAGAATTCATCAAGAAGACTGGTGTTGATGCATCCTTAATCGAAGATGTTGTCATGGGTAATGTCTTGAACCAAGCTGCTGGTGCCACCGAGCATAGAGGGGCCTCTTTAGCTGCTGGTATTCCATACACTGCTGGTTTCTTTGCCATCAACAGATTCTGTTCTTCTGGTTTAATGGCTATCTCAGATGTCGCTAACAAGATCAGATGTGGTGAAATTGATTGTGGTTTAGCTGGTGGTGTTGAATCCATGTCTAATAACTACGGTGCTAACAAGATTATCCCACTGGTTGATCCACACTTGCAAAAGGACCCAGAAATGGCCAAGTGTTTAGTGCCAATGGGTTACACTAACGAAAACGTTGCTAACAAATACAACATTTCTAGAGAAAGACAAGACACATTCTCAGCTGATTCCTACCAAAAGGCCGAAAGAGCGGTTAAATCCGGTGCATTCAAGGATGAAATCTTGCCTATCAAATCTATCTTAAGAAACAAGGACAGCAATGGTAATGTTGTTGAAAAGGAAATTGTTGTCGATACTGACGAAGGTCCAAGAGCAGGTGTTACTCAAGAATCCTTATCCAAGATTAGACCAGCTTTCAACGGTACTACCCATGCCGGTAATGCTTCCCAAATTTCCGATGGTGCCGCTGCTGTCTTATTAATGAGAAGATCTGTGGCTGAAGCCAAGGGTTATGAAATCCAAGGTAAGTTCGTTGCATGTTCCGTTGTTGGTGTCCCACCTGAAATTATGGGTGTTGGTCCAGCTTACGCTATTCCAGAAGTCTTGAAGAGAACTGGTTTAACCATCTCTGACGTTGACACCTATGAAATCAACGAAGCCTTTGCCGCGCAATGTCTTTACTCCGTTGAAGCTTGTAATATTCCCAAGGAAAAGGTTAACAAGAATGGTGGTGCCATTGCACTTGGTCACCCATTAGGTGTCACTGGTGCTAGACAATATGCTACCATTTTAAGATTATTGAACAAGGGTGAAATTGGTTTAACCTCCATGTGTATTGGTACTGGTATGGGTGCTGCTTCCATTGTTATTAGAGAATAGATTTAGTAAGAAAAAAAACACAAACTCTTTTATTTATTCGGCTTTTCAGGTATTGAACAAAACTGGTTTTGACTTCTATACTGATAATAAACATAGTATATTTCAACTTTATTAATCTCTCCTTAGTGATCAAGCCTTCCATCGTGGGAGGAGAAAAAGGTATAATAGTTCAACATGGGTATAATATCTTTATTTTTTTTTTTTTTAATATCTAATTGTGGATTCGTAAGCTTCTGTCGGGTATTCATTTCAGCAATATCGATAACAATAACACGCGAGAGGAAATTCCGACTAGAGATCAATTGCCAATCTGGTATATTCAAGCTGGTGCACAGAGAAGGGAAATCGAGAGAAATTGCCTATTGGCAACACCATTGAACACTTACATAAAACTTAGGTTAATAATTACCCCCCAGGGTGGTGCCAGTACCATTATATGGACCGCTTGGAAAATTAATAGTATTCCAGGTTGGAGTTAATTTATTGTGGAATTAACAATTCCACAATCTCCGCTCTCTATGGTTGGTCTAAAGCGAATTTCTACCTCTATTACCTCTTTCATATACCCATTGGCAAAAAAAAAAAAAAATAACCGCAGGTTATAAACTAAACATCCAAGGCTGTTATAATACATATACAAATGCGATACAGTGAGGTGTTGCTTCTCCGGCACCAGAATCTTACCTAAACTATCAAAGACGCACATTGAGGTGGTAATGTTAGGTTTTGCAACCACCTGTGCATAAGGTCTTGCTGTCTCTAGGTGGCTCTGTACCATGTGAAATACTATGTGCTTCTGCAACGTCCAACCAGAGTATTATACAATGTAACCCATATTGATTGGGGGGATGAGGGGGAGGGGGCATGGCCTGAAACTACTACCATCTTTCCTTCTTACTAGATATGACTGCAAAATATAAGCTTTTCCTATTGCCAGAAAATAAACTAAAAACTAGAGTGTGAAGAAAATATCGATTAAAATTGCTTCGAGTGAGCTTAATGATACCCTTAATCTGTAATCCACACTAACAGAGTTAGTGTACCATTTGGTTGAATGGAAACGTTTGTTTTCCTTTTTAAACTTTTTATTCGGATAGTAAGTTTATAGGAATCAAAATAAAAACTTCCCACTTACACCACCCTTTTCTCATGCATGTATGATTGAACATACCTTACCCAAACGAAAATGATAAGGCCACTTTAGTGATTATGAGTTGAGGAGAAGTAAGAATGCTAGGAATTTTAATATATATATGCTTTTTATCCCTTCAAATATATTAAACCTACCACGCATAAGGGGGGGGGGGGACGGACGGGCGTGGCTAATTTTTTTTATTATATATGCCATGGATTGTTCTTTTGCCTCTCTTCAAGTTGCATACAAAATCCTTGTGTTCAAGTAGAAGCAAGTTGTGGATAATGCAGATACATTTTGGCGGGGTATACCCTATGTCATGCCCCCTGTCCATTAAAGTTTGATATACACCCATTGTTAAGCTTTTCAATTTAAAAACTTTAATTAGTTAGTAACTTCATAGTAATCACTTCTCTCTCTCTCTCTCTCTCCTCTCCCCCCTTAAAACATAGTTAAACTCCTGGCAAATAAAATTTTGTGTCTGAAGAATAAACAAAAAAAAAACATATCATCCATTATTGATGTAAATTGTAAATATTTCCCGAGTCCTAAACACCCAAGCAGCTCCATCTTGATATACAAGTTAGTTTGGCATGGGTTTATTTGAGACGCTTCAGTTAGTTTAGTCTTATGCACAAGGGGGAATCTGATGACTGGTTTAGTTTGCGTATAAATGCACCAATGTTTGAACCCCAGTAGCACTGTATTAGACTGTGTTTAAGTAACACTGCATGATAGAAATGACTAACCTTAAAAGTTTAAAACAATTTTTGTGTCTGATTTGTGTATTTAATATAAAAAAAAAAAATATTATTTCCCTTTGTATAAAGAAGAGATACGGATATATTCTTAAAATTAATACTGGAATCGTCCATTAAATTTACACAAAAATGTATCTATACAAGTCATGTACCTGGGGAATTGTCTAGTTGCTATTAGCACAGTACAGTACCCTCACTGCGAAATACAATATAAAAACAGCATGGTCGTCATCATCATTGTCATTATCCTCGCTAATAATAATAATAATAATTATAATAAACAATTCAATAAAAAAAAGCAAGCAAAAAAATATTGATGTAAAAAATTAATTCTTCATCAGCCCATACAATAAAAAGCTAATGGATAGAGTTCACACGAAGGACTCAAGCGTGAAACCTTAAACATTAAAGTTTCTCTCCTTGTGGATAAGCAGACACAGAAAGCATATACCTATGCGACACTCTTATTTGAAGTAAACGTTTGAACTTTTTCTATTTTGATTTACTACCGGTTCTATTGGTACATCCACCTCCTCTTTTTGTGATTGGTGTGCCCTATGTGGGAAATAAACAACATTTATAGGAGGAAGATAATAAACATTGGATATTGGGTAGTACTTATAACCCTTGACCGATTTTAGATCAAGTGTCAGCTGGTTGGTAGAATAACCTAATGGTGGAACTTGTTGTTGATTGGAAGCTACTAGTTGGTTAAGCAGAGATGGTCTAGACTTATCCTCATCGGTGATTGATGAAATCGGTGATCCATCGTCGTCACCAACATTTTCATTGTCATTTGTTATGCCTCCAAGTCTATGTCCCTCTTCATCTTCATCAATGTTCATATTAACAATATCTTCTTCGTCATCATCATTATTGTTATATTCCAATTCTTGATCTTCGTCTACTGGTAGATGCGCTGGAGCAGATTGAGCAGCAATCTTGAATGACCGTTTTGATGTTGCGTATCTACCTTTGATAAGAATGTCCTTTCTTTCAGCATAGAAGCTTGGATTACGCCCACGAACAATGATTGGTTCACTAACCAATTCAGCCAACACAATCTCATTATTACCTCCATTTGTAGCATTAGAGGATGCATTATTGCCAATAGCATTATCATCGTCAACATAATCATCATAGTAAAGGTCTGCAACAATACAACTTAATTTTATTTTCAAATGGTAATAATTCTGGAAGGTAAGGTTCCCATTGTTGGGAGTGGCATTCTTAAATTGTAATTTCTTAACCACGAAATATTTATCGATTTGACCATTTTCAATGGGGGTATCATTGTTTAGAATTATGATGTGTTCATGTGAAATTATCGAACTCGGTTGAACTAAATCATCCTTAGATTCATAAGTTGATTGTTGTTGTACTTGCTTTTTAATTTCCTTTTCCTTTTCCTTTTCGATATCCTTAGGATCATTCCGAATTAATATAGGAACGTTCTTACTATTAGATATGTTGGTAGTGGCTAGCACTTCAATCTTAAAATACTTGATGACTCTAGTAGTAGTATATCCATATTCACTTGTCTGCAATTTCAACAATTTGGAATCCTGTCCATCAAACCCATGAATGTTCATATTAAGTGAAATTTGGATATAATTTCTTCTATAACATGAAATAACCTTGGGATCTTCTTTTTGATTGGTCATTTTAGGGGTAGCTTCATCATCACTTCTTTGTAATTCATTCTTAGTAAAGATATAATTGTTATTATCGGTGTCATTAGTCAAGAATCTCCCATTTAAAAACCCATTGAAATCTATCGCAATTTCGTTATTGTCTTTATCGACCACTTTGTAATCATTGATGCTTGTAACTCCCGATTGTTTAAAATCCAATAGTTTCTTCAACTTGGTTGGTTTGTAGTCAATTTGAACTTCCGATGCCTTTAGGTCACGCTGTCTTCTGGTCTTAGACTTCTTTTTCTTAGGTGATGTTGAAGTTATAGATGTGTTATTCTCGGGGTGGTCCATCGACATTTCGATTCCTGCCACTGACCCGTGCTTCTGTGGTTCAGACGCAAACTGAGATTGTTGGGGAAATCCTTGATTATTCATAAGGTTGTCAAAATTGGTGGAACTGCTATTGTTACTGGGATACCAAGCCGACCCTAGGTTGTTAAGGTAAGCAGAAGATAACGAAGTGGGTACTGTAGAAGGATACAGATAGGCACCATATTGCTGCTGCTGCTGCTGTTGTTGTTGTTGTTGTTGTTGTGATTGGCCTTGGGGGATTGGCAGGGGGGACATTTGGTTTGTTGATGGTTGGTTCTGAAATATTTGTTGAAATGGAGGATGGTACATTGACATATGGTGATGCAGAGCCATACCCGCATTGGCTTCATATGGTATATATGGTGCATAATGGTTGACATGAGAGTACTGCTGCTGCTGCTGCTGCTGTTGTTGTTGGTGTTCCAACGCTTGGTTCAGCCCCTCATTACCTACCAATGACATTGAGTTGTAAGGTAGCATGGTTGAACTTGATCGATTGATAAAGTTATTATTGCTCAAAAAGTCTTGGAAGTTGCTGGCGTTGGAACTGGTTGGTGGGGTATTTGTATTGCTTGATATGCTGTCTTGAGCTAGTAAGTTAAAATCTGGAGTGATGCCCTCGTACTCATCTTGCTTAACAGTTGTTGAGGGATCGGCTGATGTTGCATTTGATGATTGAGGATTTGGTGTGTTACCTCCAGATTGCATAGGATGTAAAATATCCGGTAGAAAAAGCGAAGCTAGATCCTCTAATCTGTCTTTGCTTGATATGTCATTCATCTCTTGTGATGTTATCCTGTCGTTGAATTATGTTGGTCGCAGAATTATAAAGGTAGGGGGGTAGTATTGTAGTAAATAAGCGGTAATGGTAAGTAACTGGTTTTAATAATTGATATGCTAATCAATTACCGCAAATATTGATTGATGTTATTGTTGGAATGGTGGTCGGTGATAAAAGGTTAAACTATGGTTGTTTTGTTTTTTTTTTGGCTGTGTGGTTTAGAAAGAATCTGATTGTTTTATATGAAGGAAAAATTAATTGTCTGTCTGACTTGTCTGTCTGTCTGTCTTTGTTTCTGTCTGTCTGAAGTGTCTGAATTATTTTTTCTTTTCTTTTTTCGGTGCGGATGCAAATTCCAAAAGTAAAATACGATATTAAAAAATAAACTGTAAATGAAGGATTTCAAGATCCAAATAAGATTTCCCAGTAAAGGCTATGCGTGGCTGACTATTTAAGATTGGTTCACCAAAATTCTATCTTGGTTGATGAAATGTCAGTTTGAGATTTATTGCACACTTAGGTTGTACCAATTAAGGTTTAAACAATCGTGTTTTTTGTCTTGTTCTATGGCAAATAAAGGTCTAGGCAAATAAACTTTACTCTTCAGAAGTTTACTTATGGGTGATGAATTCTATTTGTAATTGTTAACAATACTTCGCCCAAGGGGTTTCCGATTTTGTCGGGGATATAACTATTAAGTTTCAAATTTTACCGAAAATTTGTTTGTGGGTGGTACAAAATGGTGTATAAAGTGTTCAATTAATACAGTAGTATCTCTCAGGTGCCTCCCCTCTTGTATATGGTATGTCAAATATATTACAGTAGTTAACTGACACAAAAGTTGCAAGAAGAATTAGATTTTTGGAAGGTAAAAAAAAAAAAAAAGGTGCAGGGAGCCTGTTGATATATACTCCTTTAGAGAAGGGGCAATCCTAACTACTGCATGATATCCCGGTGACGAGTTTTTTTCTTACTTCGTTTATGTTCGTGAGTTTCATCTTAACACATGACAACTTCTTAAATTAAGAAAAATGATAACTGGAATTGACATTATATTTTTTTTATCGTCTCAAAAAAATAATCCATAGATTAAAAAAATAACTGGGATACATAAAAAATAATTAAGATCAAATGTTCGAAATGCAACATCATCATATGTTTGTAAATATAGTTTATAGCAAAGCAAGGCATGCGGTTCCTAGTGCAACCCTGGTACCTCGAATAGCTTTACTGCATGTTTAAAAGATTGCGATTTCAACGAGGGTAAATGAAATACAATATTCAAATAATAATAATAAATACTTCGCTAGGCATTTTTGTTTATCAAGATGGCGTTTACCTCACTTTAAAAATAATCTGACGTCAACTCTCGTTTAGGTGATAGAAGAAACAAAAGTCATTCGGACAAGAAATTTAATGTAGGGATATTACCTGATTTTTGACCACAAAAAATTCTCAGGAGAATGAATTGTGCTTCTCGCTTGTCTTGTCATTTTTTCTTGTGTCAAGTTCTCCAAATTTCCAAGAACAATTATACTTCTTGGAGAAGTCATTAGTTTTGCGCCATTTTACTGGTTTTAATATCATTCCAGATCCTTCTGTTATGTTCATTAACCTTAACCCTAGAAAATATATATATATTAAAAAACCAAATGCGCATATACACATGCAGTTATTGCTGCCGCGCCTACATTTACTCAGTATCTGCATCCAATCCATTTCCTTTTTTTTTTTTTTTACGTTCCTTGTTCTGATTGTATACATTACTTGGATACGAATGAGTTTCTCTACTTTATGACGAAGAATGCATGTCCTAGATTGGCGAGGTCTTGATATATTTATTGAAGTGTAGTGCGCACATATTCGACTATCGTGATTAACATTCCTTGGCAAGAAAATAACAGTGGCCATTGAATTCCATTGATCGTTGACTCTTGTCATTCGTGCTAAAATCCGAAGTTCAGATATACACACACATAAGCCTGAGCCTCAGATTCCCCGCCCAAATGCCCACCGATGGTAAGAAACTAAGATACAGGTTACTTGTTTGGAATATTTTATAACAAGCAGTGGTAGTACATTGCGAGTATGTCTCTACCACGGTATTTGTTTATTGTGTATACAGGGATTGGGTGTATGATGGGGTTTAGAACATGCTCCGTCTATTGTACTTAAAAAAAATATTTTTCTACTAGATGATTGCAACCTAGACAAAAAAAAAAAAAATCCTCAAAGCAAATAATTTTCTTGGCCAGAGACATGTGTATAGAACCTTTAATGAATAAACTCAATCAGGGGCCTACATCTAGACGAGATTAATACGCCCTAACACCATGCACAGTTGAGAGAATATGTTCGCTTACGGCTTGTGGTTTCGTCTAGGGTGTACAATACTTTTTTCTTTAGCATGATTTCTAGAATATGAAGGAGGTATCACAGAGAACTTACTTACAGATGGATAATGCATTTAAAATATGATGACATCAGTACTACCTCGTATTCATAATGCCTATAACGACATAGAATGCCAAGTGATTATTTTTCAAGAGAATAATATTCTCCTAATTAGATAGCGCTGGCAATAACTTGTGAAATTATTCTTGGGCACCCAGGATATCTCCTGTGTCAAAGGTGGAGTATATGTCACTGTTTTAAATTAGTTCATAGTGGCATGATAACCACAAAATAAAAAAAAGCAAACTTTTGCTATGAAACGCACTAACAGGAATGGGTAAAATATTGCCTGCTTCCTTCTTAAATATAAACAAAGCATAGCCCTATGAGATCGCCTTGTCGAGAGGCAAAAAGTACCAGTATATGTTCCAAATGTTATGAGCATAAGGTCCCCATGTTGGTCCAATTCCTTTATGCGTAAAAAATATTTCTAAAAATATGCAGCTGGGAATGTTTTAGCGACATAATATAATAGCCAAAAAGAAATTGTGTTTAATACATTTTTTTTTTATTTGAATTTCGCCTAAAAATAATTCCAACAATTTCATCCAGGCAAAGATTGCAACAGGTGATTGATATGGCTAAACTGGTTTTTATTTTGCAACCAATACTACAATTTGATTTTTGATTTTATTTTTTTTTAAAAAAAACATCTAGAGCATTTGCTAAACTTGAAATGAAATATGCAAGAATCCAAGAATTCCAGTACCCCACAACATGAACCCAGACACCCCGGAATGTTCCAAGACGAAGCCTGTACTTTAAATTGGGCTATGTGTTTAAAATTCATTGTCACTGAAATAGAAAGGTTTCAGGCCCCATCCAGAAGCATGAATTATGCATATTGTGTTACCTTTGAGGATCGTATCCTTGACCCAATTTGGATTTTGCAATGATAACGCCGTATAACCCAAAGATTCTGCAAGTTCCATTATCTATAATTTCTATTTTTTTTCGATATGTTATGTCATAGTACATAACATCTATATTGTTAACATTAGAAATAATTTTCTTGATGGTTATTTGTGGATTGGCTCCATCGTAAACATATCCTTATTCGTCTGTTTTCAGAAAGCCACATGGTGATATTACCCGAGTTCTTCCAAAATATCATTATTTTACAGGCAAATCGAATGATCACATTATTAGGTGCATAAATTTGTCACGAAGACTTCAACAATACGTCATACATCATGCATAGAGTAGGGCTCGACCTTACATATAAAAAAAAAATTAATGGATAATGTTCCATAAAAAAAAATGTTTGTACAATGTGATTGACTGACTGGTCTTGTTTGCCATTCGTGTACGGCTGATTGGGTAGGCAAGTCTTTAAACTTTTAGACCTCTCCCAAAAACCATTCAGCTTAGTTTGAAGCACAAGTAACTCATAGCAAATATTTTCAGACCAAGATATTGAGGTAGGTATGTCGAAGCACTCAGTTTGGTTCTAAAGATCACCAATATCAGTAGGTGTTGTTGCATACCACTTGTATATTCACACCAACAGAGGCTTTTACTGGCTTATAAAACTGATATGTTCCTTTTTTTTTACATTGTTTAAACAATCCTATTGCGTTCCCCCCATAGTCAAGACGCACGATGCCACGAAAAAAAAAACTATCCCCTAGTTCGAATACAACCGACCAAAACTTTGGATATGCCCCGTTCGATTTGAATTTACCGCATGCTGAAATCTCGCCTGTTCCTATCTCGACTGTTCCTATCTCGCCTGTTCCTATCACGCCTGTTCCTATCACGCCTGTTCCTATCTAACACTGGCCCATGATTCTTGTTGTTCAATATGGACCAGAAGCACAAAAAAAAAATTACCGATTTGAAAAATCAGCTTTGGGCGATTAAATTTTTTGCCATTTATCTATGCGCCACTGAATGTGAGTCAACAAAAAATCAAGACAAGCTAGTTTTTGTTCCCCAGAATCTATTTGACAGTAACGACTAATGGTCAAACAGGAACATTTTGCTGTTGAGCAGTATATGGACAAGTATGAAACCCAAATCAAGCATAATATGGCAGAGACATGCACTGCATCGCTTAGTTTCCACGAATTATTTTCGTTAATCCCCGATGCAGAACTTGCCAAGTCTTTAGCTGATGAAATCTTGAATATGAGGTTAACTTATGGACATATCAGAGGCTCTCCAGAGTTGAAGGCTGCAATTGCCAATGTTTACAATGAGCAAGATGAACCTGAAACCAAGGTCCATGCTGACGATATTGTCATTACAAATGGTGCAATTGGAGCCAATTTCTTGACCTTGTATGCCTTGGTAGATAAGGATGATAAAGTGATTGTTGTGAATCCGACATATCAGCAATTAGGTTCGGTGTCTGCTATGTTCTCGGGAAATCCTGATAATGCCATCCCTTGGAATTTGGAATTTGAAACTAGTTATTTGCCTGATTTTGCTGAATTAGAATCGTTGATTGTCGAACATTCACCAAAGTTGTTAATCATTAACAATCCAAATAACCCAACTGGTGTAGTTTGGAATGACGATATTATGAAACAAATTGTTGCTATTGGAATGAAGCACGATATTTATATCTTATGTGATGAAGTATATCGTCCATTGTATCATTCCGTTGGCGAATCAAAGCCAAAGTCAATTGTAAACTATGGTTACAACAAAACAATTCTGACTAGTTCGACTTCAAAAGCTTTCGCCTTGGCGGGATTGAGATTGGGATGGATTGTCACTCGTGATCAAAACGTTATTGATGGTTTGTACTCTAAACGTGATTACAACACCATCTCAGTTAGTGCCATTGATGATAAATTGGCAACTGTGGCCCTTAATAACTATAAGACTATTCTTGCAAGAGGATATGAAATTTGCTTGACAAATTTAGAACTTTTACAAACATATATCGATAGTTCTAATGGATTGTTGTCTTGGATTAAGCCAATGGGGGGTTCCACCTGTTTCATCAAGGTTAATATTGACAATATCGATACATTTGAAATGTGTGTTGAGTTAGCTGAGAAGTATAGAACTTTAATCGTCCCGGGAGAGGTGTTCAACAATAAAAGAGGATACCTTAGAATTGGGTTTGGTAATACCAATGACGATATTAAGAGTGGATTAGAACAATTGACATTATATTTTAAGGCCAAAGGTTATATGTAGATTTACCAGCATACTATTCAGATGTCGTATAGCTTTGTTCATAGTATCTTTTTTGTTTAAAAATAGGTTTAAGTTTAAACATAAACATTGAAAATATTTTTTCTCGGATTGTATCTGCTCTATGATGTCATTAATAAGGTTCTGGGTAATTTGAGAAGAAGAAGAAAGAAAAAAAATTAATGAACAACGCCCAACGACGTGGGGGAAAACTTTTGAGCCTCTTGCTCGTTGTTCAAGAGACAGTGGTCAACTTAACAACACGATTTACCCCAACAGGGGTATAGCATTTCGTAAGTTCGGGGCTTTAGAGGAACTCACAAAGGTCAGATTTATGTACTTCCTAAAAGGGAGTTGTCGAAGCGACTTCTCTCTGAATCATTCCTTTCCCTCGTCTCTCGTTTCGGAGTATGAGAGCACGTCATCGAATGATGTTCAGGCTTAGTATTTTCTTTAACCTTCGATGTTTGTATTCTTATTGGGAAAATATCATATGTTTCTAAAAATAGCAACAAAGAAGTAACCGAATTATAAACTATAGAAAGTCAAAAAAACAAAAAAAAAATTTACGAACTGGCTAGATAAACGACCCTGGTTTTGTACCTCAAATCTTGTTGTAAATTCACTTGAAAGGGACTATTAAGAGTGAGAACTCATGGTTATATTCAATTAACCTGCTGAAGTAATGCTTTTTGTAGTTTTTTTGTTTCTTTGCTTAATAGGTATATTTACCATAGATTGTGGCTGATTCATCTTTCAACCTTTTTAGAAAAGCTTGAAATATGCAAATAGATTAAATTACTTGCAAAAGCTTTGTAGATACAAGCCTTACCGCCGTCAGTAACTGGTCCGTTTACGAGACTAACGCGAAAAAGGGGTCAGACCGATATTTCATTATGGCTTATTTCTCAATTATACATAGATGCCGCTCTCTTGTTCATGGAAATGAATCCCCCCCCCCCTCCCCTTTTTAGGAACCCTCCCGATTTGCAATCGAAAATTTGTCAGAGGTAATTTGGATTAGCACAACTTTGGGGTTTGACTAGCATTATGTCAATGGGAGGAGGTAAGTGAAAAAAAGGGGGGGGGGGCTAACTTTTGTAATTATTATATAAGCCAACAAGCCAACAAGCCAAACTCGTGGAAAAGCCATGGCCATTTCCTAGCAAGAGGAGCTTCCGGTTCATTGAGCCGTGGAATTTTAGAGAGGTAGATTACAAAGCCCCAGTTATACTTTGCTTAGGTATGGTTTTGTGTTTTAAAATAACCAATGAATAATAATCGAAATTAACCATTGTGGACCATTTCAATGAAACCTTACTAAGTTTGTCTTTTATTCATTGATTGTAACTTGTTACTAAAAATAACCAAACAAATCGACCGTTTTATCTTATTTTTACTTTTGGTTGAGTAACCACCAACACTATAAATACAACCCCAATTGACCTGCTGTCCGCGGTGGATTACTAGTGCGAATACCCGTCATACACCAATCACCTCCATTAATAGTGTACATTATTCGTTTGTATTATTGAGATTATAATTACTATTATTATTATCACTGCCATATTAATTACACGGACCGAATTTCTTCCACTGTATAGAGAAAATTGATCCAGAGCAAATAAAGGGACACCACGGAAAAAACTCAATCGCATCCACTTTCAATCATCCCTTTTTTTTTTTGACTTTTCAGGACAAAGTCTCACCACTCACACACAATTGCTATCCAGTTGTGTATCTGCATCCACTAGAGTATACTCCCAAAGTACCATCATTGGATTCGTCTTGCAGGAGTATATATATTTCTTGTTAGAACGTCATAAATCTGCTCATATCATTGCATTATCACTTATATAATTTCCAACCCCCCTCCCCCCCTTGCCTCAGCCACCCCACACATAGGAGTTTACTGCCCACACTCATAAACACACCCACACTCATAAACACACCCACACCCCTAAGCACACCCCACGCACATCATGTCGGACCTTGACAAACAGAATAGTCAAGATATTCCCGTATACTATGGAAGAAGCGTAAACAAGGTATATAATCAAGATTTTATAATTGATCGCAGATTCAAAATAGTTAAGGAATTGGGTCATGGGGCCTATGGGATAGTGGTTTCAGCTAAATACGATGAAGGCACCGCCACCAATAATACCGACCCAGCAAATAACTCTTCCACTTCGTCGGATGGATCATATGTTGCCATAAAAAAGATAACAAACATATTCAGCAAGAAAATCCTCTGTAAACGTTCCCTTCGAGAATTGAAATTATTACAGTTTTTTAGGGGCCACAAAAATATCACTTGTCTATATGACTTGGACATCATTCCTAATCCATTGACTGGTGAATTCAATGAAGTATATCTTTATGAAGAATTGATGGAATGTGATATGCATCAAATCATCAGATCTGGACAACCATTAACTGACTCCCATTATCAATCATTTATATATCAAATATTGTGTGGATTGAAATATATTCATTCAGCCGATGTCTTACACCGAGATTTAAAGCCGGGGAATATATTAGTTAATGCTGATTGTGAATTAAAGATTTGTGATTTTGGTTTAGCTAGGGGGTTTTCGGAAGACCAAGAACAGAATGCTGGTTTTATGACTGAATACGTTGCCACTCGATGGTATAGGGCTCCTGAAATTATGTTGAGTTTTACAAACTACACCAAGGCAATTGATGTTTGGTCAGTTGGGTGTATATTGGCAGAATTGTTAGGAGGGAAACCAATTTTCAGAGGGAAAGATTATGTTGATCAATTGAATCAAATCTTACTTATCTTGGGTACTCCTCCTGAATCAACCTTGACTAGAATTGGATCAACCCGAGCTCAGAATTATGTTAGATCTTTGCCAATAATGAGAAAGGTTAGCTATAGACAGTTATATCCTGATGCCAGTCCATTGGCTCTAGACTTGCTAGAAAAAATGTTAACCCTAGACCCATCCCAGAGAATAAGTGTTGAAGATGCTTTGGACCATGAATATTTGCAAATATGGCATGACCCTCGAGACGAACCTGATTGTCAAGTCAAGTTTGATTTTAAATCATTTGAAACAGTTGATGATGTAAGTGAGATGAAACAGTTAATTGTGGAGGAAGTCAAGAAATTCCGTGAATTTGTGAGAAAACCAATTGAAGAACAGCAACAGATTCAATTACAATTACAAATACATCAAAAACAACAGCAAGAGGAGGAAGAAAACGAGCAAAGAAGACAACAAGAACAACTAAGGCAACAAGAAGTGGAAAGACAACACCAAGAAGCACTCTTGCATCAATATGAACCAATGGATATTTCTCAAACTCCACTCGGTCAACATCCTCAATTTGAATATATGAGTACTCCACATAATCAAAATACGGCAATGGTAAATACTGACCCATCACAATTGATGGAGAATCAGCAACAGTATTACCAAACCCCTAAACCACAAGAAATTAATGAATTTTCCTTCTCGGGTGGTCACCCATCAACCGGAAGTAATACATCAATCGCTTCGAATGATTTTATAAACGAACAGTTATATCAAGACATTACTCAAACTACCCCTTCCGGTAATGAGTATTTACGATTAGATGAAGAATTGGGATTTGGATTGGATGTCAATCCTATGTTTAATAACTACCAATAGGCTACACTCTCTTTTATAAAAGATTCTGTTTTGTGTGTGTGTGTGTTTTTTTTTTTATTTTTTTTTATAGATATATGATGCTTTTTAACATATACAATCAAGTTCTTTTATATACTTGTATAATATACAATTTAATTAATGTTCTAACAAATTCTATATCTAAATAAATCACCATTTTTGGCAAAACACCAAAATGTAAACTCATCAACAAAAAATCCATCAATATTGCCATCATTCACAAGGGGGGCGAAATCAACTACACACAATGGAATCACAATCAGCGGAACTAATTTATCATTAACTATTGGTGATATGATTGTTGTATGTTTGGGATGGGTCAGCTTTTTGTAGACCATTTTATAATGTCTTTTAACCCGAACATCAAACAATGATTTATATAATGATAAAATGATTTCAATCTGATCATGTGAATGTGGTTTTGCAATAGCATCGGTACTGCCATCATTAACATTAAGCAAACTTGTCATATTCATACTTGTACTATGATTTAAATTGGTTATCGAGTTACCGTAAATATCATCTACAGCCAATGAGAGGCTACGAGTGTGACCCCCAGCACTAACGTTGGCTGTACCCGTGGTAGCTCTCCTATGAGAAATAGGACTAGGACTATGACTGATGATATGCTTCTTTCTATCATAGAATGATCTTCTTTTGGTACTTTCTCTACGTTGGATTGGTTTCTGTTTCTTAACTTTTGGTAATGCTTTATAATCAAACTCCCAAATTATGATTTTGCTATCATTTGCACAACTGATCAATTTATAAACCAGATTAGTTGAATCATTGTCGGATTTAATGAATTGGATCGCTTTTACTGAATTGCTGTGTCCTTTGAATCTACCTATGATTTGAATATCTTTGATCATGGGTGGATATAGTTCCTTCCTGGGAGTGGGTTGTTCACTCTTATCTACACTAGAGGTGGAGGTTATATTATATGGAGACAACAACATTCCCAACGAGAATCCATTGTTTGAGTTGATACTATTGATAGTACCACTTCTAGATCTTCTTCCAATGGCCCCACCCTCTCCGCTGTTGATATTTGTCAGGGATTGAATGTTACTACTTGCGGCGTTTTTAGCCAACAATCCATTTATGTTATAATAACTCATTTTGAAAATCTCAATCAAATCTCCCTTTCCGACTAGGCATAAAAACTTGTAATCAGAACTGAATTGGATATCATAGATTCCATCGTTGAAGTAATTCGACAATATATCCGTGACCACGGTATTACTATTATTGTCTAAAGTTCCGTAGTGGCAATTATAGGTGAATAATAAATCCAATATTCTAACTAATCCATCGTCGGCAGCAATGGCGATGATTAATGGGGCTTGAATATCAGCAGAGTGGGAAACTGATTTGGGGCATTGCAATGTGGAAGTAATGGATGTGATTGGTTTATGACTCAACTTAAAATGCCCTAATAAATAAGGAGGATAATATGTTTCCCCGTGTGGTGGTTGCTTTTGTGTGCTTAATGGACTTAAGTCAAATTTCTTGAAATAAGTAACGTGAGAATCTCGGCCTACTACTTTCTTGACATATTTCAATGACGATACCGAAGTGCTAAGCGGGGGCGAAGTGTTCTTGTTGGGTGATTTTTCTTCCAATGAATGAGTTGTAAGTGATGGAGTATTTGTGAGGGTATTATCATAGGCGGGGGTTGCTTTGGGATCAAGAATCATAACTTCCCCATTTGAAAACCCCACCACGAGCAAATATTCATAACTTGGATGATGGATAATTTCCATAGTTGTGACTGACACATTAGAAATCTCATTGTCATTGATACTTAAATTATCAAATATTTGATATTTCAAGTCAATTAAATTGATCATGATGATTTCCCCAGTATCAAATCCAAGAAGTACATGAGGTTGGTGATTGACAGTGAATGTATTCATAGTGGTAATTATTGATGATGGACGCACTTGTAACCGTAACAAGGGTTCTTCGATTATTTTAGTATACTGATCAATTACCGCGGGAGTAGATTGTTTAGGCGGTGGTACTTGGGCCTGTTGCGTCTGTGTTGATTGGCCAGCTGGTTGTGATGATGATGATGATGATGGTGGTGGGGGTGGTGCAGATGGTGGCGTTGCCGGTGGTGGCTGAGGCTGTTTCACTTGTGGTTCGTTAAATCTAATGATTGGTTTATCGGATATAAACGACCTGGTACTTTTAAAGTTGGAATTTTCATCTAATGCAAATATATTCAACACATTTACATGAGCGGATATCAATAATTTACAGGTGGTTTTTGATTTAATTTCCGACTGATATTTATCTCCATCGAATAATAAGAATTTGTCAATTATATGGGGCTTTTCTGAGACCAAATCTTTAAATAATGCATTCTCAGTATGGTCACTGGGGATATTACCCTTCAAGTTTAATGATTTATTAAAATGGCTAACGAGTTTATTCAATCGATTCTTTGCACCATTGTCGATTTTTGAACTATCGGAACTATTCTCCAATTCTACTATGGCAGTGATACACCCAGGATTCAAGTTGATGTATCTAAAAGGGTCATGAATTAACGCATTAATATTGGCACCAATGTGTATATCACCATCTTTTGATTTATCATTATGTGCAACTACCTTTTTGAATAAATTTGTAATATGATAGGGTAAATTGACATATGTGGATGATTCATTGTTGCCCAAGGGTGGCCGTGCGATGTTTAGGTATGTTTCCTCTAGTTTGGCAACTTTATTGCCATTAGACAATGGCCAGTGTATTTTCTTTAATGAAGAAGGAATTGTTGCCAAATCTTCCGGTTGTAATGCAAAATGTATATTATCTTCAAGATGATCAAACCCAGGACACACCGAATTAAGGAAAGGGGTTGTCGAAGGTAATTTATCGGTGGAAAATGATATCAGTGTCATTATATATTTTCAAGGTCTATTATGTGTGAATTGGGGTGGGGGGGAGGAGGGGGTGGTAGGCAGTAAGGATTATGAAAAGGAGGGTTGGTGGGTTGGTGGTTCAAAGAGACATAAATGGGTTGAGGTGCGGTGTGACTGAGTGTGGAGAAGAAAATGATTGTTAAACCTCTAATGATGATTCTGGTTTTGTATGGGTATTATTGGGGGTATAGTTATTGTGTAAAATAAACTCTGATTGTATGGGGGGAGAGGAAGAGAGAGGAAGAGAGAGAGAGACAGGGAGAGTCAGAGAAACAGGGAGAGTCAGAGAGACACAGAGAGCCTAAACAAAAATTGTTTGTTCGCTGGGGTTTTTGAGTGAAGTAGAACAAAGAACGGCAAATGATTAAGCCACCATTAATGACACGACTCAGATTACACCTTATTGTAAGCAATTTGAATAGGAGATAGACGAACCTGTCGTCTACCATCCTTGATCCTAGTGTTCCAATTTTTCACTCTCGCCGAAGGGATGTAGTTTACCCCCATATCCAAAAGCGCTGTTAAATTGTCCTTTGTACGACAGGTTGACTGCATATAACTATATACGGTGGGGGGCAGGGCAAGGCAAACAATAGACACCACACACCCTTTTTAGCCTACTTGAGTTATTATCCAGTATAACAGGTAGGGTTTGTTATCCTGCATATAGATCGGTTAAAGTCCTCGCTCTTTTTTTTTTCTTTCTTTCTTTCTTTATTTCTTTTAATTGAGTTTTTCTTTCTTGCCGTTAACCACTCTTATTCATGATTGTGCCAACCGCATTCATTACTATATAAACTACATTGTCCAGTATATAATAGATAGTATTGGGATCAGTATGATGAACAGGTGACTGCCAATCAATATTTTTTATTTTTTTTTGGTAGGGGGAGGGGGGGAAAATAGTTAAAACAATGACAATTTGTAGGACCATGTCCAACTTGGCAACCACAAGTCCAACCTACCAAAAATGGATGTATAGTTACAGAACAGGCTAATCTTCACAACCATGAAATCCACGCATTGCTTGATATTGATCTTGAAGAGTGATTCACCAATCATTAAATTCAATTTAAGTCAGAAACACCATAAAGAGGTGTAGTTTTAATTGCACAGGTTAATTCTAGTTTCATCCTAACATTCCCAGTCTCCCACGGGACTATAAATACCTGTATCTCAATAACATGAAGGTGCTTGACACTCCTGTGCTTGATCTCCACGAATTTATTGCCTTATTTACTAATCATATAAATCAACGGCAAATATATATATCATTGGATAAGAAAAAGGGGGATTGGGCTTTCTCACGTGATTTGTCACATGACCAGGTTGACCAGTGGTGACAGTTTCCGTTTTGGGAATGTGAAGCCCAAAAACCAAAAAAAAAAAAACTTTTTGTTAAACAACCGGAAGGCAAAAAAAAAAAAAGTTCGACATTCATTTTTATAACCCCCCCTTAGGAATCTATCCTTTTCAATTCCCTTATACAAATTAGGTATACATTACCTAATCAATCATTAAAAGTGGATATTCATCATCCTAGGTAACCAATATACCATAATCCATATCATAAGGACTCATAACTACCATTGAAAGTCTAAAATATTGCATGCATTTGAAATCATTCATTTGAATTAGCTCGACTTTCCTTTCCTCACCCCTATTCAACAAAATCACACCCACCCTTCAACGAGCAAAAAAAAAAAAAAATCACTGAGCTTTTCTCATCAAAGCCGAAATATCAACACAAGGAATAATTTCATCGTGGGAAACATCCATTCTGCAATAGTTAACGCGATTCTTGAGGAAAATTTTTTACCCACCAACAACAGAACCTATTGCTTGTTTTCATTGGGACATTAATACATCACTTTTATAGATATTGTTGGGTTAAACTCCGTTGGTGTTTGTTCAAGTTGCATATATAAATAAATAAAGGAATGGCCATACCACAAGCGAAAAACCCAGGGACAGCTGCCAAACAACATGCTTCTGGGGCAAGATTTCGACAGCGAAAGATATCTGTCAAACAGCCATTAACTATCTATAAACAACAAGACTTACCCACGCTAGACAATGAATTGGAACCAAGTCAAATACATCATCTAAGCACTGCCAATGGAACCCAGCCACCTCGAGATTTACATTCTATAGAAACCGGGGTTGATAAAACTGAAGAAGATGAAGTTCATTTGCAACAAGTGATAAATGCAGCACAAAATGCCTTGATGGGCTCTAAAACTGCTGGAGATGATACCTCTAAGAAAGAAGAAGTGTCGATGAGTCTATACATTCCCACTCCAGATGCATCACGATTGTGGCCCGAAGCTCGCAAATATTATAATGATCAGAAATTCAAAGAACCAAAATCATATATCAAGTTTAGTGCTACGGTGGAGGATACAGTAGGTGTGGAATATAATATGGATGAAATAGATGACGAGTTTTTTGCCGCAAACTTGACAAAGAATTATCCTAAAGTACCCAATGCCAAAAAGAATAAACTGGAAGAAAATGTTCGCAAATGTACCGAGCTAGAGTTTGAAACTATCTGTGATCGGTTGGAAAAGACTATAGAAGCAAGACAACCGTTTTTATCAATGGATCCAACTAATATATTGTCATATGAAGAACTATCCACTTATATAATAGACCAAGTCAAGAATACAGCCAAAACAAGTAATCCATACGTGGTTTCGAATGGTGGTAATATTGATTACCTTTCTACAACAACCTTGAAAGAACGTTTGTCCAAAGAGTTGAATTTTGAACCTTTTGTCACCTTATTTGATAAAAACCCATTGGAACAAGCATCCACTACTCTTGTAAGACCCATACCAAAACTATTTGAATTATTTGGAAAACCAGTATATGAACATTGGAAACAAAGAAAGATTGAACGTAAAGGTAAATCTATTCAGGCGGTTCTTAAATTTGAAGATCCAAACGCCAATGAAAAAGATAATGATGCTGATCCTTATGTCACTTTTAGACGTCGTGAGTTTAGACAGGCTCGTAAGACAAGACGAGCGGATACTTTAGGAGCAGAAAGAATTAGAATGTTACAAAAGTCATTGCATAGAGCTCGTGATTTAGTTATGAGCATTAGTCAACGTGAAATCTTGAGAATGGAAAATTTGCAATCAGAACTTGAAATCTTCAAATTGCGTTCTGAAGGTAAGAGTTTGAAGAGATCTGTTGGCATTAAAGGAGATGATTATCTCTTTTTCCCACACAAAAGAAAGAAGATTATCAAACCAAAAGAGGACGAAGAAGAAAAGGAGCTCAAAAGAAAAGAAAGAAGGAAACAAGAAGCGGCGGCAGCAATTGCAGCCCAATCCAAGGAAAAGCAGCCTGTGGTTGCACCACAGGCTCAAGATACTTCTTCTACAAGTCAAGCATATGTCAAATTACCACCTTCCAAAATTCCAGACATGGATCTTGTTACTGTATCGTTGGTATTAAAGGAGAAGAATGAGACTATCAAAAGAGCGGTATTGGATAAATTACGGAAAAGAAAGGAACAAGACAAAGGGTTTATTAACCTTACCAATGATCCACATGAACCACACTTTGATATTTCCACTAATCACAATGCCACTGAATTGAGCCACATTCCTTACTCATCAATTGCCGCAACGAATTTCCATCAAATAAACACATCAAATTATATTGGCGAACAGTTGAAGAAGTTGTTGGAAGAGGGCAAACCATTACCTGGTGTAAGAACATTCAGAGGCTCCAATGGTGAATTGATCCCCACCAAAGCTTTCCCGCATATTCTGTCATTTTTACAACATAGCATGGATAACAGCAAATATAATTCATTGAGTTATATAGCCCAATTATTGCAAAACATTGAAACCAATAACTTCAATGCCTATAACAATGGATATGGTCATCAACAAAGGCGCCAGCATGCTAATGAAACTGATGAAGAAAGTAAGATGTCTGATCCAATATTTAGGTTGCGGAAAAGAGCCTCTAGAAATAATAGAGTTTTCATTGATAGAAGAGGTTTGATTTCTAGACCGAATGATGTTATTGATGAATTTTTGAGTTTCTCCGATGACGATGAAGAGGATAAAATGGATATTGATTCAGAAAAGCCAGCCAAGATTCCTAATGTTTATGATTGTAGAAAGGATACTATAAAGAGATGGGACTCTAATTGGATGTTTGATACTGATTTGTCTCAATACCAAAGAGGTGCCTTGGATCCATTCAGTTTGGATCCATCAAAGTTGAATTGTATTAGTGACGACACTCAATCAATACGTTTTGGTTCAATGTTGTTGTCTAAATCTTACGGTTTGTTAAAGGAATCGGTTCAACAGAAGCAACAACTCTATATGCAACAAGCTAGAATGAGAGCCCTTCAACAGCAGCAGTTGGCTAATAAACAACAAGCTCAGGCTGAACAGCAAGCTCAATTGCAACAAAAGATGTCTCCAGGACAACCGCAACCACCACCACCACCACCACAACAACAACAGGCACAGATAAGACAGAGACAAATTAGCAACAACACACAGACCCCACAGCAATCACGTCAAGTACTTAAACAACGTCCGGGATCACCAGCTGGTCCTAATGGCCCAGGTCAATCCCCAGCCAGTATCCAAAGAACACCTTCACAGACCAGTCAATCTAGTTTGAATTCAACCCGACCACATTCAGTTGATGCTAACGTGGCGAACAGAAAGATCCACATTGCCGCGCCAAAAGAAACAAACTCCCCGGTATAGTTTAGCGCTACCACGACATCCTTTGTATATTATAGAGAAAGTTTAAGCTTTCTGCTAATTGGGTCTTCATTTCTTTGTATATTTCCTTCACTTTTATTGAAGCTTTCTTGAAGAGAGTTATACATAAATAGAGTTTATGGATCTCTTGGGACAAATTTTAATATATGTATTATAGTATAATGATTAAATCATTTGAGTAATCTTGAGGGAGTATAGAGTGGGGGAGTAGCTAATCAAAAAAAAAATAAAGAAAATAAAATAAAATAAAAAAAAAAAAGCTCGTCTATTAAAATATTGTACAAAATTTTCTATATAAAAACAAAAACACTCTTTAGAATAAACCTTCGATTTCACCATCGTCATTGACTTCAACATTCATAAATCCAGCATGAGTAGGTAAACCTGGAATAGTCATGATTTCGGCAGCTAAGGCGTATAAGTACCCGGCACCAGCGGAGCATCTAACTTCTCTGATTGGAACGGTGAATCCAGTTGGAACACCCTTCAAAGCTGGATCGTGAGATAAGGAGTATTGGGTCTTGGCGATACAGATTGGTAATTTATCATATCCTTGTTGGGTATAAGTTTCAATTTGTTGCTTGGCTAAGGGAGACAATTCAATTCCAGCAGCACCATACATCTTGGAAGTAATTGCTAATAACTTGTTTTCCACAGTATCATTGACATCATAAAGATATTGTTGTTTTTCAGCCTGGTTTGATAACTTAACTGATTCAACCACTGCTTCTGCTAATTTGGTAGCTCCGAGACCACCTTTTGCCCAATGGTTAGATGGAACAGCAAAATCGGCTCCTGCCTTAATGGCCTGTTTTTGGATTAATTTGATTTCTTCCTGGCTATCAGTTTCAAATTGATTAATGGCAACAACAACCGGAACATTATACTGCTTAATGTTTGAGATTTGTTTAGCCAAGTTAGCACAACCCTTTTCAAGGAATTCAAGATTTTCAGTAGTGTAAACCTCGGGTAATGGTTGACCTGGTTTAACATCTGGAGCACCACCATGTAATTTCAAAGCACGAGAAGTGGCAACCAACACAACAGTATCTGGCTTCAAACCGGAAGTTCTGCATTTGATATTGAAGAATCTTTCACCACCCATAGTGAAATCAAAACCAGCTTCAGTAACCACGAACCCTTTTTGACCATTATTGATAGGATTGGATGGAGAAGTTAACTTAAGAGCAACTTGGTCAGCAATTACAGAAGAAGCACCAATGGAAATGTTAGCGAATGGACCAGCATGTACAAAAACAGGAGTACCCTCGATGGTTTGCATCAAGTTTGGTTTAATGGCATCCTTTAACAATGCAGTAATAGCACCAGCACAACCAATATCTTCCGCAGTGATAGCGACTCCAGTATTACGTTGAGTACCAACCACAATCTTACCAACTCGTTGTCTCAAATCTTTCAAGGAAGTGGAAAGAGCTAAAATGGCCATTAATTCACTGGCTACCGTGATATCCATCCCAGATTTTCTAGGGGGAAATTTGCTTGCTTCATTCTTACCAAGACCAACGGTGATTTCCCTTACGAATCTATCATTACAGTCAACGACTCTCTTGATGGTGATTGATTCAGGGTCAATGTTTAAACTAGCAAATTCCACAATTTCGTCATCAGTCAAGTCATCTGGATTAGCCTTTTGGATACCTAATTTTCTTAATCTAGCCAACATTGAAGGAGTGAAGGTTCTAATTCCCTTCTTTTCGGGTACAAGTCTCTTGTAGAAACCAGAGATGGTCTTTGAAGTGGCTTCGTGGAACATTCTGGTATCTACTGCGGCGCATAAAAGATTTTGAGCAGCAGAAATAGCATGAATATCACCGGTTAAGTGCATATTGAACTCATCCATAGGAATAACTTGGGCATAACCACCACCAGCAGCACCACCTTTAACCCCAAAAGTGGGGCCCATAGAAGGTTGTCTAACATTGGCAATAGAATTATATCCGAGATGAGCACCGAGTGCTTGGGTTAAACCCATGGTAGTGGTTGATTTACCTTCACCTAATGGGGTTGGTGTAATACCTGCCACCAATACATAATGACCCTTTTCTTCGGTAGAGCCTTCAACTTGTTCATCTAATCTTTCAATGATGGATCTCGAGTCAACTTTAGCTTTGAAATGTCCAAATGGCTCTAATTCTCTATCCAAAATACCTAATTCTTGAGCAACCTTGGTAATCTTCTTTGGCTTTTGAGCACGAGAAATTTCGATATCGGAAGGAACTGGTTCTTCAAGACGCAAAGGTAATGGCTTAAATGCATGTTCGTGAGCTTTCTTGGCGTGGATCAATGAAGCGTCGTAGACGTTGGAACATAACATGGCGACAGTCATTGGACCAACCCCACCGGGAACAGGAGTGATAAAGGAGGCTTTCTTGGCAACCGGTTCGAAATCTACGTCACCAACTAACTTAGAACCAGACTTGGAATTTGGATCTGGGATGTAGTTGATCCCAACGTCAATAACAATAGCACCATCTTTAACCCAGTGACCTTTCACAAATTCGGGAATACCGACAGCAGCAACCACAATATCGGCTTGAGACACTAATTTGGGTAAATCTTGAGTGTAACGATGACAAATAGTCACAGTACAATCTTCATTTCTTAACATCGTTGCTACCGGAGTACCGACAATATCTGATCTTCCAATCACTACTGCATTCTTACCTCTCAAGGGGATACCAGTAGTCTTGATTAACTCAATGATACCATTTGGAGTACATGGTTTGAAATGAGGTGAACCACCTCTCTTGGATAATTGACCAACATTATAATGATCGAATCCATCGACATCTTTGTCGGTAATGACGGAGTTTGTCACCAAGGTTTCATCTATGTGTTTAGGTAAAGGTAATTGAATCAAGATACCGTGTACTTTAGGGTCTTTATTTAAGCGATCAATTTCTTCCAATAATTCATCTTGAGGAATGTTTTCTGCAAGTTTGATTAAATTGGATTTAACATTCGAAGCTTGGGCTGCCTTTAACTTAGATCTAACGTAGGCAGATGAATCTGGCCTTGAACCAACTTGAATAATAGTTAAACTTGGTTTGTATCTTAATCTTTCAAATGAGGTTTCGCTGGCTTCAACGTTGTAATGTTGCCTGTTATAATCGATGACCTTTTGAGCAATACTTTCTCTAATATTCTTGGCCAATTTAGTACCTGATATAATGGTGGCATCCAAGTTAACGGATGATTGATGGAATTTTCTAGAGGATTGGGCCAATGCTAATCTAAGCATGTTGGGGTTGGTTCTGCATTTAAGCATGGTGGTGGATGATTTGTCTAGGTTAAGCTATGCTATTGAAATAGATATTTTGCAACAAGAAAATGATATGGAGGGGTGAAATGGGATAGTTTGGAATAAGTATATTCGCCTATGAAATAATACAGTATATAAGGATCTATGTCTCTCCTTTTAGTTTGGGGGGGGGGGGGGTGTGTGTATCAAACAAACTAAACTAATCGTAAGTTCAATAAAAATTGAAGAAAGAAGGAAGTGGTGGATATCGACCACAATAAATTTGAGATGAATCATCGAAAGAAGGATGGAGAGAGGGGTATTGTATGCAGGCCACCGTGACCGGGATTTTTTAGATGAAAAATTTTTTCACTTTTTTCAACATGATGGAACAAGATTCCGGCCAGTTCGTTTTGTGGAATGAGTCATACAATGGGCACGCTATGATTGGCCAACACGCAATTACAGCGAGCTGTTCTTATTGGAAAAGATATAGAAAATGAACACCTTGTGATACAGGCTAATTTAAGAGCAAGAGAAGAAAACAAAGTCAGGAATGATAGAAAACGGCTAAACAATCTCGTATCTTAGAATAGAAGTCAAGAAGTAAAAAAAAAAAAAAAAACTTTTTCTCTTTTGAGCTTAAATAACTGACTCTGTGGCAGGGCTAATTTAGAAAGAAGTCAAGAACAGTATTATGCGATTTTGTGCAAGTGCACGACTATTCTTGATTCTTAATCTGAACTACTGCCAGGGACTGTCCGTCAGTTGACTATTCTAACTAGCTGAACTGGTTAGAATAGGGTGGGTGTAGATTTCTATGTTACTGCTTAAGGCATTTGATCTATGTATTGGAGAAATTTTGATTTTGAAAAATCTTTTTGCGCAATACTTTGGCAAATATTTAACCAAAATATCAATCTGGAGTCAGACTTCTATAATATTATCGTGTATCAAGAGTTGAGACCCAAAAAAAAAAGAACAAGGACAAGGACAAGGACAACCCGCTGTAACACGTCCTTCAGTTTAATAAACATAAGATTGCACAAGCCAATGGAGGCAAATAAATATTGAACATATACAATGCTTGTAGCTATTTCTATATCTTATACAACTTCAATTATTTCAGAGTGAGCATCCCCATCTGAAAAGCTTTCTTCAAGGACAGGTTCGTTAGCATTATTACTGGGGCTTTCGTTTCTTAATTGATTAAGCATAGTCTGAGCTCGCAGTAATGTTGCACCCAATTTAGGTCTTATTTCCGGTTCGACATTCTTTTTTCTGGTAGTCATTCTACGCTTTAAACTATTCACACTTTCATACTGTTTTTCAACAATTGAAGCTTGTGGACTGGTATCTTCTCTAATATCTAACTGGTCATCTTCGTGAGACTTTGACGAATAGAATGACAACGCCCTAATTCTCCTACCATTTTGAGTTCTTCTTTTGGATCTACTTGGACTCACATGCGAAGTTGCCTTCAATTTTGCTAACAAGGAATCAATCACTGCCAATGATTCTTCAGCTGTATCAATATCAGCATCAAAATCACCTTGAGGAAAAGAAGATTCACCTTTCAGTTCCTTGGCTAACTCTTCTTCTTCCTGTTCTTTCTTCATTTTTTCCTTCATGGCCATTCTTTCTTCCAATGCTTTCTTTCTGGCTTCATAAGACCTTTGTTCTTCTTCTCGTTGCACATTTTCAATATGGGCTTTCTTAAACTCATTGACAAACGAAACAATCTTCTGGAAGAATATGTTCTTGCTGCCGGAATCTTTGGGGTTATCTCCAAAATAAACTATCAATGCATCTAACTCCTCCATCGATCTCTTTAAATGCCCTTGCAATAACGAGTTCTTATTCTTTGCATTCTGAATTGGCGCACTAATAGTGGCCAAAATCTTATCTTGAGGATGTAATTCATCCGGTTTGCTCAATCTACCTCTTTCAATTGCGTCAGTGGTTATCTTGATAGATTTCGACATTTCGTGACAATCAGATTCTAATTGATCAATTGATAAGTGTTGAACTAAACTTAAAGCATCCAATTCGTCAACAAATGTTCCATATTCAGGGAATGAGTTTCTAATAATCTTTTCAATATAATGCAAAAAATTCATCGTGTTCAGGTCATCTTTCACAAACTTCAATCTTTGCAAGGTATCCAATTTGAATCCCAGCGCCTGTTTAGAAGTATCATTCATAAAGTTACCAAGCGATCTGATTATTCCAAACACATTTCTTAAACTATCTGATTTTCTCAAACATTCAGTAGCCTCATCCAAGGTATTCAATTTTACTACCAAATCCATGTAATCTTTCCTATAGGTTTGACTGAACAATAATGCCTTAGATCTCGCTTTCCAGTAATGTCTCAAGTTATAGCACAATTCCAAGAAAATCCGATCAGCCCTTTCCAATTCCTCGGGGTCTTTCTTCGGTAAATGCTGAGGATTCTGCAAGTCAATGGAATAGGGAGCCAAGTTTCTAAATAAACTATCACTGATTTCCACCAAACTTTCACTATTGAAAAATTCCAACACACTTACATTCTCCAATATATCGGAATTACACCTCAAGATTTTTAATACCAATTTCTCTTCTGGCACATGGGCAAACATATGTAAATTAATCCCAAACTGTTGGGCCAAATCTTGAGATAAAAAAGACACTTTTGTTGGCTTCATCCATATGGCTGCCTTGGAACCAATATCTTTCTTTTTCTTAATAGCCGAAGTTTTGGCAACAAATACTTTTTCAACTTCATTCAATACCCCTTCTTTAATCAACCGAGCAGATAGTTCATGGTGCTCGATATCATTCCAAAATGTACTTTTAATGTTATCTAGTTTCTCCCAATGCATTTGCTTCAATTTTGTCTTTGGCCTGACAGATGGAGCAAATTCTGCGGCAGGCATCGTGGGTTCTCCACTGGTATGGGTTTTGTGCTTAAGTACAACTTTATGCGCTGGTAGAATAAGCTGTGGTGGAGGAGGAGGAGGAGGTGGAGGTGGCGGAGGTGATGCAGAAGAAGTGCTATCCATGAAGCCAGGTAATGGTGGAGGAGGAGGTGGTGGTGGAGGACTAAGTTTAGAATTACCCAAGAATCCAGGTAGTGGTGGTGGTGGCGGTGGAGGAGGAGGAGGAGGAGGAGGTGGTGTTGGTGTAGCTTCTGAAACACTCAAAAATCCTGGTAACGGGGGAGGAGGAGGTGGAGGAGGTGGAGGAGGTGGCGGTGCTGGAATCGTGGCATTGAGTATGCTCGGTGCTGTTGAATACCCATCTTCCAGGTTCTTCGATCGTTCATTTCTCAATTCCTTGAATGAATCAGGAATGGTATTGCTTTTCTTCGACTTGGAGAGAATAGTCTGCAATTCATCCACTAGCGCAGACTTCTTTTCGGAATTATCATCATTCCTACTTGTTGACCCGAGTAGGTGTAATGATGTCTGCAGTGGGTTGGATCTTATCCTATCTTCCTCAAGTTGCTTAATTTGTCTCTGTAAAAGAGAAATTTGCCTCTCTTGGATATCAAGCTTTTCTTTCTGTATTTCATTATCTTCCTGTAATTCATACACTGACTTGAATGTATCGACCCCTAATGCAGTCTCGAGGGCAAATTTCTCTTGCCTCAATATTTCCAATTCACGAGCCATAGACCTGGTTTCAGCAATTGCCCGTCTTGCCATATCTTCGGTGGCGAGCCTATCCATTAGTTTCTGTATTGCAATATTCAACACCGATTCAGGGTCCTTCCCCACAATTCTTGATTCGTCTGTAACATGTTGCAATATGGAATCAACAAGTACTAACATATTGTGGACATTTTGTGAAGAGCGACTACTTTGCTTCAAACGTATTAGTTTCAGCAACACTTTCTTCATAGCCTCGTCTGGTTCATACTCTTCAGCTTCTTTTATTTTTGAAACAAACGATCTTTCTTGTTGCCTTTCTTCTTCTGCTTCTTCTGATGCTTCATAATCATCCTCATTAGTGTTTTCCAATACGCTCAGATAGGTAGATTTAGAACCTTCCGTTGTTATAACTTCTGCCGCATAATACGAACTCTGATCTCGGAACATAAACTCATCTGGAAATTCCATTTCGGTTATACTTGGTTCAGGCAATAGGGGCAACTCTTTATCAAATTTCAAACTGCGAGCTTCCATGTAGATATGATAATCCTCTTCCGCATAAACCTCATATTTCTCAATTTCATCATCGATTCTATCATCTTGCACCAGCTTCAATTTCTGTAAAATTTCCATAATTCGACAATCTCCGAGTTCTCTTCTTATTATGATACGTTTCTTCAACGGTTCACTCAATTCTACTACCGAATTGACTAACATCAATGTGATTAAGAAATAGTTTTTCATATTGGATTCACCAGTATGTTTACCGATTTCCCAAGATTGTTTATCGATGCATTCCTCAAATGAACTGAGCCAGGCTTGAAATTTGAATTGGTTCTCACTTGCGTATCCATTCAATGATGCCAACCCCGAGATGGCACTCTCTAGCACAACACTATCACGCAAGAGCATCAACATAACAATGACTTCAGTAACTAAAATACGGGTAGACAACCTGGGTGAAACCAACGAATGAACTAATGATTTTATGACATGTATCTTGTGTTTAGCTGATATGTCTTCGTTGGGATTATATTCTCTCAATATGTGTTTCAAACACTTTACTATTATATATTCCTTGTCAAACTCTTCATTGGACTTGAAACTCTTCTTATTTATTTGGGAGAGGATGACCGCGAGAGCAAGCTCCCCCTGGGCGTTACAAAATGTTAGAATCCAACTAAGACCAGTTTTAGAGGGAGTTTGGTTTTCAGCCAACTTCTTCTCTAGCTTTTTAAATTCTTTCATGGTCAACTTATTTGCCATGAGTCTTGCCACGAACCATTCTGGACTCCCTTCTTTTACCTTTTGTTTTTTACTCCCCATTCTTTCACTTTCACTTGATCCAAGTGAAAAGGTTGAGCCTGATGATGTTTTTCGTGAATTGTTTGCATCCTTAAATAACTTGGTAACCGTGACGGTTCTTGATCTCAGACGTCGAAGATTAGGAAGCAGATCGACCACTTTATCCTCACTCGATGATAAATCTTCAACCAGATTTGATATTTCCTGTGGTTTATTTGGTTTATTTGTGCCTCTATGAATATCCCATGAATGAGTTGTGTCTTTATTGGCAAAATGTTTACTGGCTTTCTTGGATAATGACTTGAGATCAAAGTTTGCATTTGTTTCATTTTCGCTTAAAAGTAATTCCCATTTTCGTTGTATTGGTTGACTGCGCAAGGGTTCAATCGCCTCGGCAGGAAATACTCTGATGGAAAGGAGATTTTCAAACAATTCATCGACGATTTCTGGCCTTGGTATCTGGGTCTTAAAATTTGAAACAGTTGAAAAAGCTTCAACTGTTGGAGTAACATTAAAATTTGACGTTACATGTATGGTCGGTGAGTGTCGTATGGGATATCGGTTATTTGATTTGACAAATTCCGAATCGGGTAAAGTATGCAGCCTTGCTAGGGGTTTTTTGGTAGGCGTTGACTCTTGAGAGGATAAGCCATACCCGGCTAAATGTAACCCCAATGTACTAAGATTATCTTCCATTTGCACTTCATTGTTGAGTTTAGTTCTTGGATCAAGTGACAAAAAACTTTCACTACTTTCTAAAACAATAGGACTCGAGGGATAGATTTGGTCGATACCTCTTGTATTTGAACCCCCAGACGACTTTCCGTGAAGTATATGAGCTGGGGAAGTTAAACTGCTCTTTTCAGTTAACGAGCTTTCTCCAGATATCGAGTCAGCCGATCTAACCTCCAACTTGTTATGATCCAAAATGTTAAGTAATGATCTAGATTTGGACAATTTTTTCATCCCTTTTGCAAAAACGCTTGTCTTTCTAGTTGGAAAATCCTCATATGGTCCTGAATGTTCGTGGTGATTCGATTTCAGATTTGTCATTATTAGTGAAAAGAGGTGGATCAAAACCAATTATTTAAGCGAACGATCTGAGATGGTGAGCGTTCTGATATATCGGCTGGGTGTAGGTATGTAGGTGTAGGGGTGGGTGTGGGTGTGTATATCTATTAAACGACCTTTATACAGTTGTCAAGTTCTGTATTAGTAAATATAAGTTAGTCAAAGATAATAGTGACTCTCTGCTATAAAGCTTAACGAGTGAATAGTGTTTCAGATCAATGATTAATGTGTTACCCTATGTGAATCTGCTACCAAGTCTAGAGCAGGAATTATTTTTTAATTTTTTCTCTCTCCTTCTCTCTCTCTCTTTTTTTTTTTTTTTTTTTTTTTTTTTTTTTTTTTTTTGGCTTCTGAAGATTTTTTGGTTTTTTGTTTGTTTACGTGCAAACGCGAGTGTTTTCTGTTTTCTGTTTTTTTTGTTTTCTATTTCTAACAGTTAAGCTCAAAGGTGTTGCAAACGACTTTCCCGGCTGAATTTATATAGAAAACAGCCAGAACTTATCAAGTGGAAGTCATTATGAAGACCCAGAAGAAGAAACCTACTTTGAGTAGGGGTCAGCTCCCAATTTCCAGCTTTTTCAATAGCACAAGAAGAGAGAAAGACCAGGAGATCACCGCTCCAGAAAAAGTATCATTACAAAGAGCCAATTCATTCTTGAACAAGGCGATTAGTTCCACTTCTGGTTTTGAAGAACTCTCTAGTCCAGATACTTCCTTTGACACCAGTGTTGAAATTAATAACTTTCGTAATCCTAAACTTACTCAATCCTTCCAACAAAATAACAACAAGAGGAAAGCGGAAGGTGAATTGCAGGATGATGATTATCTGATTGAAATCTTGGACTATAAACCCACTCCACCATCTCAAAAGGGGGAAATATTGTCGTTTAAGCGATCCAATTCTGATTTTCTTGACAATTTAAATGGCCAGGCTAGAAAAGTTCCAAAGTTGACCAGAGCTTCCTCGGCGATTACCGAAAATAATCTTACCAGTTCAACCCGGTTGAGTGCAGAACAGGAATCTGTGATACAAGCTGTGGTTTACCAAAAGCAAAATGTGTTCTACACTGGTAGTGCTGGTACAGGTAAGTCGGTTGTTCTTCGTGAGCTAGTTAAAAAATTAAGAGAGATATACCGAGATCATGTCGGAATAACCGCATCTACAGGAATGGCTGCATGTAATATTCAAGGTCAAACCCTTCACAAATTCTTGGGGATTGGTCTTGGACTTGGTAGTGCCTTTGAAATGACTAAACGGATTAAACGAAATCCTGCTCAATTAAGAAAATGGCAACTGCTTAAGGTGTTGATTATTGACGAAATATCCATGATTGACGGGCTTTTATTTGAGAAATTAGAACACATCGCTAGGTTAGTGAGGGGGAACTCAAAACCATTCGGGGGGATTCAAATAGTTTGCACCGGAGATTTCTTCCAATTACCCCCAGTGTCCAAGGATGGGAAATCAAAATTCTGTTTCCAGGCTGAATGTTGGGAGGTAGTAATCAAGAAAACCATCTTGCTTAAACAAGTGTTTAGACAAAAGGGTGATAACGAGCTTATTGATATGCTTAATTCGTTGAGATGTGGATCCCTCAGTCAAGATATTATAGATAAATTTTCAAAACTTTGTCGAAGAGTAACCTACGAAGATGGAATTGAACCCACGGAATTGTTTCCAACCAGAATGCAAGTCAAGACGGCAAATTTTTCTCGTTTGAATCAGTTGAAATCCAAGGCGGTAGTTTTTGCCGCCAAGGATAACGTAAGCTCCCCTGAACATAAGAAGCAATTGGATAATCTTATGTGTGAGGAGGTGTTAACATTGAAAGAAGGTGCTCAGGTGATGAACTTGAAGAACGTTGATGATTTATTGGTTAATGGGTCCATTGGAACCGTGCTCTTTTTCATCACCCCCAGGTTGCATCATAAAGTAATAGAACATTATGGGCTCATTGACCCGTCTGATGGTCAGATGTTGGACGAGATGAAATTTTTATCCAATAGGATTGGAAACGGGGATGCCTGGACTGATAGCGAGTCTGCATTCCTCAACAAAGTTCCCGAGGAACGTAAAACTGCCCTCCAACTGCTTTGTTATATGGCAGTACAGGAATCTACTGCCAATGCATTGCCAGTAGTTAACTTCAAGACCAATGGCCAAGATTATACCACCTTAGTTGAACGGGAAGAATTCAAAATCGAGCTTGGAGCTCGTAGGACGGCAATGGGGGCAATACAGGGTGTTCCAGATGTTCTAATTAGGGAGCAATTACCGTTATTGTTATCTTGGGCAATTTCAATCCATAAAGCACAAGGACAAACCATTGATAGATTAAGGATTGATTTGGGTAGAAGTTTTGAAAAGGGACAAGTTTATGTGGCCTTGTCAAGAGCCATTACCAAGGAGCATTTAGAAATTAGAAACTTCCATCCTAACAAAGTGATGACATCTGACATTGTCAAGCGATTCTATGAGAAGTTAGCAAACTAATCTGGTTGTGAGTGTATATGTGTGTATATATATATATTTATAGGGTAGCTAGTTCTTATTTGCATTTTTTTTTTCTTAGCATTATGTTCGCAAAGAAACATTAACAATTTTCCAGAATATGACTAAATCGCACCAACTACAAAGAGAATTGACATATAAAAATTTTCAGTCCACCGCTTTCGTTTTTTTTTTTTTTTAACTAATCAATGACACCATGGCAGAAAGTTACCGGCATTATGAAGATCTCACGGGTGATTTGGGATATAATGGGTTCCCTGTATCACTCAACTATTTCACCTCCTTGCCAGATATTTCCATAATCCACAATTCAGATTTGGTGGTTATATTCAAATCACTTTTGAAGAAGGACCCTAAAACTAAAGAGAAAGCATTGTCGGATTTGCTAGCCTTTTTGGATAAGGAGGATAATAGACTGCATTTTGTTAGCGATTTGACTATTATGGTGTGGGTTCAGACATACCCTAAATTGGCAATCGACAATTCAAGAAATGTCAGGTTAATGTCACATCAAGTGCAAACCAAGTTTATGGAAATTGTCGGGGGCAAGGCATACTCAAAGTACCTAAAAAGCTCATTACCTATATGGTTATTGGGTGTATTTGACCCTGATAGATCGGTATCAACCACTGCGTACCAGAATTTGATCCAATCATTCCAAAATGACAAACTCAAAGTGGATGAAACAATCTGGACAGTGTTTAATCAGCAAATAGTCAACCTTATATCAACCATTATTGTGATTGAAGGGCCGGAAACACTCTCTGACAAGAGGTATACCAATGAGTCCGATCTTGATATGAAGTATGATAGAACATTGATGTGTGCTACTAGCATGTTAATAAAGATTGTATCCTTGATCAACTCACAGAAGCTCGAATCCAATGCCACCATTAATTTAATCGAATACACATTGAACAAAGATCTCTTATGGGACAAATTAAGCTCGACAATAAAGGAGGACAGTATGAACTTATCATTATTCAAATCGATTTTGTCATTGATTTCTAGAGTTTTTGACATGAAACCTGAAAATAGATTTATTACCCAACTTGATGACGTCAAAGGACTTTACAAAGGTATTTGCAAGAAGTTCTTGAAAATAAAATTGAAGAAAGATTCCAAACTGGCTCAGGGTGGTATCATTTATTCTAATGTTGTTTTACAATTCTGGAGCACGATAATAGTATTGACTGATTTCAGTCATAGAGCAAAGGAGACGACTGGTGTTAATATGAAGAAGAACTTTTGGGACTTTGCGGGAGACAAAGGTGCCAGCAGATTCTATGAATATTTGAAAATCGGACATTGCAATCTGGACCCAATGTACTATCGTTTAATAGAGTCTATTTTCCACATGTTATCAACCACATTTAACGATGGGGAGGAGTATAATTTAGTTGACTTTAAAAGCAATGATGAATGTAAATACATAACAACAATGTTTTTGAAACAGTTTAGTACAAACCACGGCCGCTTTAAAGCCCCTAGTTTAGATTGCTTATTGTCCATTATTTCCCATTTCACGCTAAGCAATAACCGCAAACAAGCGATCTTACTGGAAATCGTGCTCGAATCTATCAAGGAGTTGTCTGCATGTAGAATTAAGGCAACGAAGGATGAGATAGTATCAGTAGTCACAAACCATTTTGCTAATTCAAAACATATTTTTGAAGATTTAAACTCAAAAATTGAAACTGGTATTTTATCCGGATCCTTGCATGAACAATTTGACCTTAACGTGAAAGACGAACAGTTTTTGTCCTGCTACTTCAATATGCTTGACAGCTTACACCTTGGGGAATTAAAGGACGGTGTCATCAAACAAGTTATAGAGGCTCTTCGTGAGGTATTTGATACTAGCTTGGTACTTCCATTTTGGGTCATCAAGTTTTATTTACAGTCTTCCGATAACCCAATTGAAGAATTATCGGATTTTGTCGCTGAAATTCCTGGCTATATTGAAGAAGACTTTATAAATGAGGCAATACAATTATTACAATGTGCTCTTGGTAAGAATATTTTGGAAGAAGCGGTCAAAGTTGAAACTGTCAATGACACCTATTTGAAACTTTCTATGGTCAAACCTGATGTGATAACAAAATTCTTACACTCGTTGAAGCGACTGATAAACGTTAATCAAGAGCTTTTCCCGGAAATATATACCTATTTGTTGGAATTATCACAGAAGACAGACTTGAGTGAGGTTGAAATAGAAGCGATCTTGGGAATTACCGACTGTAATGTAATCATGTCAAATGTCATTGCATCCGCAACCAACTACAAAACCAGACTATACTTTATAGACCTTAGTGTTCGCGATGGCTTTCAATCCAATCTAGTGGCGGGATGTTCCTCAGATCAGTTAACCACTCTTCTAATGACTGCTTGGGAAAACATTGAAAATAAGTCATGTCAAGAATTCTTGCGTGGTGCTCGAGATAAACATGATTTATACCCCGAAACCTTAATTGAATTTTTGAAGATTGCCAATATTCAACACGACTTTACACCAATAAGTAAATTTGTTGCGGGTGGGGAAATACCAGTTTCCGAGATTTCCCTCGAGGTTAGAAACATGCTAAAGGAGATAGATACAGTATCAATAGCTTTATCTAACCCTTTGGAACTGGCTGTTTACTTATGTGCCAAACCTTCAAACAGAAGGTCCTATTCGCTTGGTCTTGTATTGGGCAAGTTTTTGGTAAATCTTGTTTCAAATTTAAACGAGGTGGATAGTGATTTGGTTGTTGTTGAAATCGCATTACTTCGGGAATACATTTCTGATTATGTGTTTGTGGAGAGCTCCAAATCGTTTAATTTTGATGAAATTTCGGTTGTGTTGAGAGAAATGGAAAATGTCCTCACTGGTCATCTAAGTATCAATTTTGCTAATGTTGTGAGTGCTTTAGAGCGAAAGGAGTCAACACACACACCTGTCTTTCTTCGTCTTATAAATTTGGGGTCTGGAAATGACCTCTGTGCTTTCTACCTGGCAAGAGTGGTAAAGAAAGTTGTTGAAAGTTCACTCGAACAAGAAAGTTTGAGCGGGTTTGAATCTCAGGATATTAATTTCAATCAATTAGTAAAGCAGCCGTTGTTGTTTGTTGCCGTCATATCAGGTTTGACTAAATTTTCAAATTCTAACAAGCTTGATAGAATTAGGAATTATGCATTGTCGGAGATATTGGGTGTTCGTAAAGAAAGTGATATAGTGGTTGAGGGATTAAAATGGCTCACCTATACCTTACCTTTCTTTGGTTTAGACGAGAAATTAGATCTATTCCCTCTCCATAGGTTAACAATGGCATTAAACCAAATTTCCTCCTGGTTTGATTCTTCTATAGCCTATGATGCCGAATTCGTAGATATTCGAGTCCAAGTAGCACGCTTCCTAGGCTTGCTTGTTCAAAAACTGGTTTCTATTCCTGATAATTATTGGAATTTGGCTAATACAGTATTGAGAGACAACTTTGGGGTGGTGCATACTGAACCAGATAGAATTGATTTGAAATACTATACCTTGAGACTTTATAGTTTGCTTTACCGAATTGATCAAGACAGTTTAGAGAATTATGATGAAGATCTCCTTGAGATATTCCTCAGTCCGGCTAATACGACCACTGCCGATGATAACCAAGCCTTGGCATTGAATCAATCTATTTTGCTGAGGGCACTCGAGCAAACAAACATATCAACAAGCAATATCGTTCAAGAGAAAGACAAGTTGTTGCAAGTATTTGCCCAAACCGAGCTAGTACCAATCGAGCGGATCTCAACTTTATATTTGAGAAAAATAATTCTACAAGAACAACAAGACTTTGTAGTCGAGTATCAGTTGCAGAGATCGAAGTTGCCAGATGATGAGTATGACGAAGAGACAATCAGGGCTTTCTTGCCCGCTCAACTATTAAAAGTGGTAAGAGAGGCAAAATATTCCCATCCTGAAATTGACGAGTCTAATATTGTCAAATACTTGTGGACTTGGTATATGTTATTTTCCTACTTTGAGGATATTACATTTAAGATGCGTGCAGAATACATCTCTCAGATCACCGATAACAACGAACTTATTTCATTGTTTGAATTTATTTTTGATCACACAGAACTATCAGAAAAGTTTTTCAAGTCGTTGATTGCCGATGAGTCTAAAGCCAATATTATTTTGGATTATGATCTCATCGAAACCTCTAAGCATGCCGACATTGATCGGGAAATTAAAATTTTGTGTGTGCATATGTACTATAAGTGTTTGAGATACTGTGGATCTCAAGTTCAATACTGGTTCAAAGAAATCAGAGACAAGCAACTAAAGACCAAGATAGAATCGTTTACTTCTACCTATGTTTCCCCGATTTTGATATCGAATATTTTGCAGCAAGTGATCAAAGAAAAAGATAGAATTCAAGACAAGGAAGAGAACATGAACATCAAGGTTAATAAAGTCACCAATGAAATCAAGACCTCCTTCGAAATCGATGAACAAAAAATGGAAATGGTAATCAAGATTCCAAGTAACTATCCCTTAGACAATGTCACAGTAGAAGGTCCTTTACGTTTGGGTGTCAAGGAGAACCAATGGAAGTCATGGCTTCTCGCTTCTCAGAGGGTTATCTCATTGACCAATGGATCCATCATTGAGTCGATTGAGCTTTTCTGCAAGAATGTGAAACTTCATTTCTCTGGGTTTGAAGATTGTGCAATTTGTTACTCTATTTTACATCAAGATTTGTCACTTCCTGCCAAGACGTGTCCTACCTGTTCCAATAAGTTTCACGCTGCTTGTCTTTACAAATGGTTCAAGAGTTCGGGGAGTAGTACCTGTCCACTTTGCCGTTCTGCATTTAATTTCAGAACTTCTCGATCTTGATTTAGGTGTGTGTATTTTTAAAAAAAACTTTAATAGAGATTTTATTTACGACCAGGTGAACCGGTGGCAGAACGAGCTATGTTTGGAGGGAGCATGGTCTGTTGGTGCGCCCAAGGAGCAGAAGTCATCGGGATTCCTGCTCTCGATGTCCGGGAAGGTAATTTTGTTTGATTTTCTTCTGTACTTTGCTCTTTCTGGAATACTGGTAAAGGTTTCCCTGTTTGTGCGTCCTTCCAGGGATAGAGCACTTCCCCAAACCAAAAATGTTGAACAACAGGAAATTTACCTAGTACTTCTGCCAGATACATTTTCAACAAGCCTTGCCTGACTTTCAGCCACAGAAGTACAGTATTATGTATATCATATATAATTGGAGAATGCTCATGGAAGGGACCTTTCTTCAACTTAAATATGAATGATATCGCATTCACGTATAGATTGGTCATCTTATATGTATTGATTGCCTGACTCGACAAAGCTCTTGGCACCGTAGGCGCCAATTTGTCGGTACAGAACTGTGACGCTCCTATTATGTAAATCAAATGAAAATGATCATCTAAACCCCAAACACCGTGTGATCCAGCTGGTTCTAGATTGTAATCGAGAATCAAACGACGTACAAGATCGTAATATTTTGCAAAAATAATTAGTAAATCAACCCCGGTAGGATCGATAATTTTATATTCCACAAGGGATCCAATGAATGCAAGATATGAAAATTCGTGTCCAGTACCATAATCCAATCGAATTTTAGACCCAAACGAGTTTTGAAGGTAATATCCTGCTTCGGTCAAAAATCCATCCACGTCCAATGATTGAGGAAAATGAATGTTTTGTTTAATTATGGTATTTAATTGTGAGTCCACCTTGTCATGCCAGGTTCGGCATGCCAAGTTTCCAAATCTGGTGGGGCCGGTTATTGGAGGAGTTTCATCAATCAATTTGTGCAACAAATCAAACATCTTCATCACTCCAAGTATACTCTCATTCACTTCACTCTTTTCTATTCCAGTGTCACCGATTAAGGGCGGCATCTGTGTAGTGGCTTCGTTTCTTCCTTGTCTGGTCACGGTATCCATATTCAAGATACCGTTTGGCACTTTGCACAGTTGAACCTTGTCAATCACATAATCTAAATGCTTTTGTAGTTTATAAAGGGCAATTGATTTATTGAAATTTTTGAGGTCAGATACATCATAAATCTTCTTAGAGGGGGTTGTCCATTGATGCTTCATTGGCTATAAGTATATTCTATAAAGAGAAAGCGATGTTATCTATAAAAACTTACTGTGTGCGATACTTTTTTTTTTTTATCTTTTTTTTTGGTTCACTTTTTCGGTGGCTAACGTTGTAAGTAAGCCTTTTCCGAAATTTCCAAGAATGACAAATCAGATAATTCATCACCACTATCGACTTCTATCACCTCAACATTTTGAGCTTGAGGCATCAACGGAATATTCAATGACTCATCACTGATATCATATATTTCTATTACTTCATTATTGGGAACCTGGGGTATCTTATACTGGTGATTTAAGTCAGGGATTCTGTCTAGGTTAAGTATTGGAGTTTCTGGTTTCTCCAAAAATGGATTCGGCAATTCTTTGCAACCAGTCTTTTCCATGAAAAAGTCAAGCCGTTTCTGCCCCGCTGGTGTCGGCTTGCTTTTCTTAGTCGCTTTCTTCCTTGGTGGCGACTTCCCAGTATGGAAAGGAGTGGGCCCTTTCGTGAAGTCCAGTTTTTTTGGACTGGTTTTGGTGGGAGAAGTGTTGTTCATTAAACTATCAAGGGTGGTTTTCTGACGTTGAATTCCATGGCGTTTGACATACTCTTTCTCTTGCTTTGACTTTAAGAATTGATCAATCATCTTTGGGGAATAATGTTCAATGATAGATTTTGGCACCCTTATGGACTGCAATCCTGGCGTTTTTAGAGGAGAATTGCATTCCTTGTCATTTATCCTTCTTGCCTCGCTGGAATGAATAAACAAGTCGCAGACTACCTTTAAGTCATATCTTAGTACACACTTTTCAATACCATTGTCTTCCTTCATGTCCGTGACTTTGATTATGGCTAGCTTCTCATCAGTTACGTGAGCGGTGATAAGTTTGCAAATTATATGTTTGATGCTGAAGCTATAGTCAGCAGGAACAAATAGGCAGTCAACTTTTCCAGGCAACTCTCCATGATGCTTCGTGACTTCTACTTGAGCGGAAGATGTGAAACAAAGTTCCTGAGCGTATTCTATTGTCTGTGAACTGTTTTGTCGCTGCACCGATTCGGTTCCTTTGATGTGTTTGAAAAATGCGTTACCGGGAACTTGTAGTTGAGAATCAACTTCAAACTCGCCAAAATTCAAACTGTCTGGAAGGAAAATATAGCAATTAGTATTCACTAATGGAAACAAGTAAAGCATGGTGAAAAATTCGTTAAATACAATATCTTGATCGAAATTAACTGCACGAGTAAAAATATCACGGGGATGGTTATGTACAAACGTATTAAGGATTTGTAAGAATGATGCAAGTTTTCTTCTCCTGGTGTCTACTTGAAGCCTCAGTTCCCATGATTTAACTAAGGAAGTGGTGGTGTCGGTAACAAAACAGTTTATCAATCCGGTTGCGAAATCCGGTGGTTCTTCCGTGACTACCTTTCCGTGTTTTCTTTGCTGTTTGATCTCTTGTTTGGTTAATTGCCGAATATGATACTGTGCAAACTTAGTGCCACTAAGAGCTAAACTGGTAGCATTTTTAATTCCAATTCGGTCAATACCTGATGAATAATCTCCTCCTCTTATTGTGGCCAAAAACACCAACCTAGCACGAGAAAGCCCAGTACATTTTTCTACCTTGTCCATATTTATAGGAGTAACGTAATAAGTTAATCTGGGAGTTACTGTCAGGCTGCGTCTATGAAAGGTTGACTGTTTATCCTCCTCGGCGATCCTACTGAAGTGTCGCAAGACCTTGGTGGCCCCAAAAACAAGGGTATCAACATCATTGGATATGACATAGTCAACTATACCCAAGCTTTGTAAGAATGCACACTGGGCTTCGCCTTCACCTGCGGCTTGGACGTAATCGATCTTATTCTTTCGTAGAACCCTTTTTAAGTCATATATTATCACGTTTCGTTCGGAAAAATCGGTCACTTTTTCCAACTTTGTCAAGTAGCTTTCATAATCTGATTGTTTACAGGCATCCCTGGTCTTATTTGGCTTCAAATTTCCATCAAAAACAACAATTACCGAAATATTTAACCCAATCAAAGCTAGGACTTTCGACATGAAATTCTTTATTAGAATCTCACTGCCTTCTTTTTCTGGGATGCTACCGTGATTAGCTTCAAATATGAACATATAAGCATCAACAGCTATACGCGGCGTCCTTCCATGGAGTCTGAGATGTTGGTCTACTAGTTCGTCTAGTGATATCCTTTTATCAAAGCCTTCCCTTAATACTTCCCATAAAGCCGGAATCCCCATCCATACCTAAATTGTCTTCTCAATAAGAATATTGGCAAATATCTAACACCTATATATATCCAAAATGTAAGTTGTTTTTTTAAAGTCGCTTGCAACTGCTTTAGTTGATCTCCACCTATTCAAATAAACCCAAGAAAAATCACTCAAAAGCCAAAAAGTGAAACAGAAAAAAAAAACAATTGATGATACAGTCAGCAACAACAACAACAACAACAACCAGTGCTCTATTAATTCGGACGTTATCATCTTACTCCAAGGTTATTCACCAATACACAGCCATTATCCCGCCCAATATTGTTTTGTTTATTTGTTTATTTAATTAATTAATTGATTGATCGCTCAAATGGCTTTCCAGACTTTACCTGAATTTCATGTGGGGCAGCTCCTATGTGGAGGGTTTCAAGGAACAACGGTTACACCCCAAGCTTATCATTTAATTGTGGAGCTAGGTTTGTCGTCAATGATCTTATCTAGGAAGAATGCTGTCAGTGTAGCGCAAATGTCCAAGTTAATAAAAGATTTACAGTATATAGCTTTTAGCCAAGGTAATTATAAATATCCCATCTTGTTTGCAATTGATGAAGAAGGTGGAATGATGAATTCATTATTCGATCCAGACTTTTTAACTCAATACCCAGGAGCAATGGCATTGGCAGCTACTGGAGATCCGCAATTGGTATATGAAATATCCCGAGCCATAGCAATTGAACTTAAGAAGGTTGGGTTTTCGATAATCTTAGGACCAGTGTTGGATGTAGTTACTAAATTATCACATCAATTAGTAGGGGTTAGAAGTTTTGGAACTGCTGTTGAAGATGTAACTAAGTATGGGTTGATGTGTGCAAAAGGTTTACAAGACGGTGGATTATTTACTGTTGGTAAACATTTCCCTGGTATTGGAAATGCCACTGTAGATTCATTGTTAGAATTACCGATGATTGGAGAATCATTAGAACAATTGAAACATTTCAATAGTGTACCTTTTGCGAGAATAATTGAAGAAGGTGCTTTGGACGGTATTAGCGCTGCCGGTTGTGGTGTTCCCAATATCAGTCCCGATGAAACCCATGCATGTTTATCACCAATCATTATTAACCAATTATTAAGACAAGAATTAAAGTTTAATGGATTTGTAATTAGTGAATGTCTTGAAATGGAGGCATTATATCATTCGATTGGTTTGGGGCAAGGTGTTATATTAGCTATCTCTGCTGGGTGTGACCTTGTCATGGTTTGTCATGATCTTGCCCTTCAAAATGAAGCTGCTGATTCTTTGAAAAAGGCAATCGCGAATGGGGATTTGGATGAAGAAGTAGTAATGGCGTCATTTAATAGAATAGAGAGATTACAAAGAAGATTACCAAAATGGTCAGAAATCTTCCCTGGGGGAGAAATCTCGGCCAAAGAAGATAAGATTGCTTTATTCAAAGATGATAATCCTGAGTTATGGCTTCAACATCAAAAGCTATCAGCATTGGCATATCACAAATCAATTACCCTTGTACGTGATTTCAATGGCACTTTGCCTATTTCCAAATATCTCGCACCAAAGGAATCCGAACAAGTTGATTCGATATTAATCTTAACCCCATTGCTAAATCCTATATATAAACTGGAGCACGGAGAGTATGATGAACATGAGGATGATTCAACTCCCAAACCTCGTTTGTTTACGGGTGAAGAAGTTTTCCAAACATTTGGTGAACTATTAGCATCTCATCCAATTAGTGCCACTAGGTCCTACAATGTTGTTCACACGACATATACTGCAAATGGATTAACTCCCTTGCATGAGTCTTTAATTGATAACTCGAAGATTGTCATCGTCTTAACCAGTGAAGCCACTAGAAACATGTATCAAATAGGTATTGTGAAGTATGTCTCGATATTATGTGGTGCCAATCCAGCATCATTTAATAAAGGAGGACAAGCAATTTATTCAGAATTAACGAAACCATTGATCATAGTGGCCACCCTGTCGCCATATGATTTCTTTTATAATAAGAGTATTGGAAGCGTATATTTATGTTGCTATGACTATACTAATAATGCGTTGGAAAAAGTAGTGGGGGTTTTAATGGGAGATTTCGATCCTGAAGGATGCATTCCTGGTGAAAAGAAATTCACGGTACGCAAGAGAAGATTGACTGATGAAAGTCTGAAGCTGAGTCCTGCATCCCCGATTATTAGAAGTAAGAATTCAATTGTACCTAAAAGAAGATGGTTGGTTGACGAGTTCGATATGAAACGAGATTGGTCTAGTTTAATCAAATTATGGAAGAATAGTACAATTGAAGCCCCTTCGTATCATGATCGAAATAAGATTAATTATCAAAATGGCACATTTTATAAACGATTATACGGACTATTGGCCACTACTAATAAATTACAACGTCATTTTGTGGTTCGTAATTCATCTTTAAACATTTTGTATGGGGTGATATTAACTTGGGTAGATGAAGCTGTTGGAAGCGAAAAAACTGGTCATATATTGTATATTCTTGTTGATAAATCCAAAAGACTCCAAAGTATAGGGAAGAATCTTCATGCACGGGCCATGAGATATTTGATCAAAGAACAAAAATGTACTACTATAACATTAGGTAGTTCATTCCCATTGGTCATGTTTACAGATAATTCGAATTTAAACAATAGTAGAGTCCGAGCATTTATGAACAGTTTGGGGTGGGAAACCAGCCGTTCTCAACGGAAATATATCATGGTGTTGCATGATTTAGAGAATTGGACGGTGCCAAAGAAGATATTCCGAGAATTGATGATTGTGGGGGTTCGGTTTGATATTTGCAATGATTCTGAGAAGTTGATGAACTTGATTGATCGATCTATTGCAGAAAATCATGAGCAACATGAAGATGAATGTAATAGTTTAAGGAATATTTATGGAGAGGCAATCAAACATTTAAGAAATCAATCACCATTAGGGGTTAAAATTATTATTGCTTTGGAACCAACTAACCAAAATGTAATTGGATCGATCATATTTTTTACTAACAAGTCCCAATTTTCCAAATTCTATCCATTTATTGATGAATGTGTTAATAAGAGTGACCAAAATTCAGCGTCGTCGTCTGATGCCAACGATTCTCCGTTAGTAGGTGGTATTATTGGCCCAGTTATAGATCCACTTTATTCCAACTTAACTGAAATATTCAAATATGGGTTAATTTGTAGTGGGATCACCTTTTTAAAATCATCTGTTGCCGATGATGTTGCGATTAATCAATGTGTGATGATCGATGTTAATGATGATAAGACGATCAACGGGGTTAAAGAAATTGGATTTGATTCTTGGAAATATTATTATGATTATTATGATAAAAAGGCAAACCCGGAAAAGGTATTTTTGTCATAAAAAGAGAGACCCCCAAATATTTTATATTAATAATTTGTAATAGTATGTAACAGTGATGTAAACAATGAATAATTATTTTCTATAAGCGAGATAATCTAGAACAAGGAAATCCGTTATGGGGGTAGCACACGACCCATTAAATGTAAATACGTCATTTTCCATACTTCCGTTGGTGGTTAGACACGATTTGAGGGGGGGAGGGGGGATGGGGGGGGTTTAATATGGAAAGGTTCTTATTCACGGCTTGGTTATATGTTTAATGATATATACTGCCGGATATACTATTTGCTAAAACTTTTTTGGATGTTTAAACCAGAGTTTAGTCAAAAACAAACCTTTGTAAATTTGACAAAATTTATTACAAAATTATACTATCTCGGGAGGTAATATATTGCCACAACAAAAAAAAAAACCAGCAAAACATGCAACATTTGTAGAGAGAATAACCTCCCACCAACCTTGATAGAGGGAAGAAGATACTCATAGAGGGAAGAAGATACTCATAGAGGGAAGAAGATACTCCGATCCCCCCCCCAAAACCGTTGGTTTATAAAATGCGGTTGATGTAAACAAAAAGCAGATTCTCATAATGTTCCTGCCCGGGGAAATGGAGAATACCAATAATAGAATATAGTTCAAGTATAGGAGTATGAAAAAGGCACGGTAGGGGGGAAAATAAAACGATAAAACAGGGACAAGGGAGGGGTGAAACAATCCGTATATTGCTATGCAACAAACTAAGTTGCAACAATTTGGCAAGCACTGAATTATAAGCACGGAAGAAAAATCTGTTGCTTTCTTCGGGATCGGCTCCCTTGATTTGACAGGTTTTTCAAAAACCTAACAAAGCTACTGTGACAATAACCTATGGGACAAGTAGGGGAATGTTCCGAGACTGTATTTACACATTCAAAGGATGGTAATGGTTGATATCGGAACAGCCATTAATATAAGTGTGCATATAAACTGGAGTTATTTCGGAGAGCTTTTCCGAGTACTAAAAAATTTGGTATTATTAATGAAACCCCTATTGTTCGCACTAAAATAATATATGGGGGAATGGAGGAGACGGAGAAGGAGAAGGAGAAGGAGAAGGGAACAACAGCAAAAAAAATAAGCAACAGAGCCAAAAGCTTACCTAACAAAAGTTCTCGTAACCATTACCATACCCTCGGTTAATCCACCGACTGTATATACGCAGCACTATTTCATGTAAACTAGAATGTGTATAAAACCTTGAGAGAAATGATCTGATGTTGAAATTGCAGGAGAATACTTACAGAGGGGGGTGGAGGGGGGGAGAACCGCCTCATACAAAATGACCAATTGGTTTGAGCAAATGTGATGGTCTCAACTAACCTTTCATTCAAGGCTAGAAACAGAATATTTCAACCATAACCAGCCATCAGATAAAAAGGCTAATTAGTTATTAACCCGGTCTCTTCTCATTTATACTGTAATTGAATGCAATATTTAAACCTGGTGCTTGTGGTCACCCCATTTTAATTTTTCATATTTTATACAAACCACAAATTTCTAGTACGACATTAGATTTGACCCCTTCTCCTTTATCTCTCTCTCTCTCTCTCCTCCTCTCTCCCCCCTCCCCCCCTAAAAAGTTTACTTTAAGTTTCTGTTGCAACATCAGATTTATTTCCTCTGGAGGTTTCTTTTTTTTTTACAACATCTGACTATAAAGTGGTAGACGGTAGCGACAGACTGTAGTAAATATCGTTCTCCTTTCTTCCGGGACCCCCATTGTTTTTGTGTAGCTGGTATTTCCCGGAGTAATGGTGCGAGAGTGGTAGTGAGTGTGAGGGTAAGAGACAAAAAAAAAAAAATAAACGAAAAAAAAAAGCAACGGAAAGTTACGGAAAAGGAATTTCCTATTTTTTCCTTCTTGGAGTTTAATTACCCCAGACTATTTTTTTCTCTCCTTAAGTACTGCGGAATTAGTTTCTGACAAGGCCCAAATAGAAAAAAAAAATATTATTATAAACCTGCCCGGGGCATGATCTTTTTTTTTTTTTTTTTAAAAAAAAGTAGAACATACATGTCCTCACAGCATTAGGTTCCATTCCCCCTTTTTGCAAAGAATTTTCAACTATAAATATCCTGGATCCCCTGATTAGTTTTCTTTTTTTTTTTTCAGTTTTCTATTTTTTCATACTTCAGAGATATCAATTAGTCTTTTTCTAACTCATACATTTCTAATTTCACAATGGTTCCACCTCCTCCTGCTGTTTCAGCCATCAACTTTGCTGATCACCCAACTCTTAAGTCTGCTCAAGACCCAGTTGTTGAACAATTGTCCCTTTCCTCATCAACTGAAATTAGACACAATGCTGCTCCAGCTACTCTTTACGAAGATGGTTTATTAGAAAAGGGTACTACCATTTCCTCCACAGGTGCTTTGATGGCTTTCTCCGGTAAGAAGACTGGTAGATCTCCAAAGGATAAAAGAATTGTCGATGAAGCCACTTCTTCTCACAACATTTGGTGGGGTCCTGTTAACAAACAAGTTGATGAATTAACTTGGAAAATTTCCAGATCAAGAGCCATTGACTACTTGAGAACCAGAGAAAAGTTATTTGTTGTTGATGCCTTTGCTGGTTGGGATCCAAGATACAGAATCAAGGTTAGAATTATCTGTGCTAGAGCTTACCATGCCTTATTCATGACTAATATGTTGATTAGACCAACCGAAGAAGAATTGAAGAACTTTGGTGAACCAGATTTCACCATCTACAATGCTGGTCAATTCCCAGCCAATGTCCACACCAAGGGTATGACTTCCTCCACCTCAGTTGAAATTAACTTCAAGGATATGGAAATGGTTATCTTAGGTACTGAATACGCCGGTGAAATGAAGAAGGGTATCTTCACTGTTATGTTCTACTTGATGCCAATCAAGCATCAAATTTTGACTTTACATTCTTCTTGTAACCAAGGTGTTGAAACTGGTGATATCTCCTTATTCTTTGGTCTTTCCGGTACTGGTAAGACTACTCTTTCTGCTGATCCAAAGAGAGAATTACTTGGTGATGATGAACATTGTTGGTCTGACAATGGTGTCTTCAACATCGAAGGTGGTTGTTACGCCAAGTGTGTTAACTTGTCTGCTGAAAAGGAACCAGAAATTTTCAATGCCGTTAAGTTTGGTTCCGTGTTAGAAAACGTTGTCTATGACCCAATCACCAAGGTGGTTGATTACGATGATGTTTCTATTACTGAAAACACCAGATGTGCCTACCCAATTGAATACATTCCATCTGCTAAGATTCCATGTTTAGCTGATTCTCACCCCAAGAACATTATCTTGTTAACTTGTGATGCTTCCGGTGTCTTGCCTCCAGTTTCCAAATTAGACAACTCTCAAGTTATGTACCATTTCATTTCTGGTTACACCTCCAAGATGGCCGGTACTGAAGTTGGTGTCACTGAACCAGAAGCTGTGTTCTCTGCTTGTTTCGGTCAACCATTCTTGGTTTTACATCCAATGAAGTATGCTCAACAATTATCTGATAAGATTTCTCAACACAAATCCAACGCTTACTTGTTGAACACCGGTTGGGTCGGTGCTGGTTTCAAGGATGATGGTAAGAGATGTCCATTGAAATACACCAGAGCTATCTTGGATGCTATCCATTCTGGTGCTTTGAATGATGTTGAATATGAAAAATTCCCAGTTTTCAACTTGAATGTTCCAAAGAGTATTCCAGGTGTTCCAACTGAATTATTAAACCCATCCAAGGCCTGGGTCAAGGGTCCTGCTGCTTTCAACGATGAAGTTAAGAGTCTTGCTGAGAAGTTTATTGAAAACTTTAAGATCTACTCTGAAGGTTCTACTGCTGAAGTTAAGGCTGCTGGTCCAGTTATTTAAAGTCAAACTGGTATTTTAATTTGATTGTTTTTTAACGTATATACAGTTCATATATTTATTTATTATATCCAAAAAATTTTATTAATTAGTATTAAATGACTTGTTGTAGATTATCTCAAATCAAATGGGGGAGGGGGGGGGGTATATTGGAAGTAGGGATACTAGAATCAAACACCCATCAGTCCAGAGTTCCAGCTGTCTTGTTTTTTTTTAGTTCAAATACATAGTACATGTTATAGACTACATTATTATCATATAGTTCCCCATTGACTAGTTTTAGAATTAAACATCACAGACAATTTACACTAGTCATAGAACGTATAAGAAAGCATCAGTGAAAAATCTAGATTTTCTTCAATTATCCCTAAGATTCGTATTTCGATACCCTGCTAAAAGGGAGTGGTGGAGGAAGGGGAAGTGATCATTTCACATGCAATATCATGTTATCAGTCTACCCTGAAAATCAAAACTGAGCTTGCCACAAGGAGGAGTTCTTGAGAACATAGACAGGTATGTGAAAAAGTAAAACACAACTAAAGTGGAAGTATTCAGTTCCTGGTGAAGCATTTTTTTTGTTGGTTCCAACCAATTGTGGAAAGTGGGGCTATATATGAAACGGATAGTTTTCGGAACATTGTATTGCTTTCAGAAATAAACCACTTTATACCCAATTGCCTCGAAAATCTGACTGCTAGATGTTTTTTTCTTCTTTTGTTTGAACATGAATTTGTATTGTTACTTGATTTTATTATAGTATAATATAGGTGAAAACAGAACAGTTGCATAACTATGTAACGTGAAAATGGGTATTTTGAAAAGCAATCGGGAAGAATATCTATGCTAGTCTCTTGTATTGTCCTCCACATTCATCTAATTTATAAACTTTTAACATATAAGCCAAACGAGTAATAACCAAATCTTTTGCCATTTCAATTGAATCTCGGGCCAAATCAATCTTTGATCCATCCATTTCTTGCCAGTTAACTGTAATTTCTTTCCTTCTCATATGTTGATATTCACCTAATAACAAAACTTCAAAGTCAAATATCCATTTCTCATTATGTAAATGAGGGAAAATCCTCTTAACAGCATTGAAATTAAACATTTTGAACCCACATTGAGTATCATCAATATCTCTAATACCAAAAATATAAATTAAAGTGTGAAGCCCAAACATCATAAAACGACGAATAACAGAACGCTTAACTACAGCTTCATCTTCTAAAGCCTGACGACGAGATCCAAGTGCAATACTAGCTTCGTTGTCTTTTGCACCATCCATAAATTCCACAAATTGCTTTATATCCAGGAACTTGGTAGCGGCATCAGCATCGGCGAAAATTGAATATTTTCCTCGACAATGCAACATACCGGAACACACCCCACCTCCTTTTCCTCTTCTCTTTAATAAATTGACAACTCTCATAGTATGAGGAGGTAAATTAAGTTCTCTGGCCTTTTCGATAGCATAATCACGAGTTCCATCTTTTGAATTATCATCAACGATTAAAATTTCATATTTTCCTTGATGATATTTGTTGAGATATTCGATAGCTTCATCTAACATTTTACCTAACCGTTTCCTCTCATTGTAACATGGGATGACAAGACTGATATCGATGCCATAATCTTTGTATGTACTTTTGGTGGTGATTCTTGGAGGCAAGTCATATCTGTTACCTTCAGCATCATTGGTAGTGTATGTCTCTTCGGTTGGGAGTGGAAGTCTGGGGGTACGGCTAAGGAGAAGTACCGTGCCATACAATACTATGACACCGGCCAATACCAACCCCGCGAGGTAAACTAACATATTGTCCGAGGAAAGTATCATCTTTTATGTAGGGAGTAATAGTGAAAGGGGATATTTGGAAAACAAAGGAATAGCTGGTGTTGACTTTCTTGGCGGGGGGGGGGGGGGGGGGGGGGGGGGGGGAGAAGGAGGAGAGAACTCTTTATATGATGAGTTCTTAGATGTTTAAATACTTAGGTTCTGATACACGAGGAAACCAAATCAATTGTGTATTTCTTCCTTGAAATGTCATCCTTGGAATGATATTTATAGATCCTGACTTAGATAAATACCCCTTGATCAGCATGATTAATATTTGGGTTAAGATGACCGAATACTAAAAAAATATTGGTGATTGCATAAAATACTGACGCCATATGGTCATAAATATTCTATTTGGAATATAATTTTATAAGCGCATAATTTCATCATTGAAAATCCTCAGACAGCCGCTCTCACACCAGAACAATGATGTCATACCTTCGCTAGGCCCGCCTCCTACCTATAACCATGCTTTTTTTTCTTTTGAGTACCAGGCAAAGAGGGATGTGTTATCCATCCATGCCCCGCGAGGAATAGGCCCATCTTCTGTTCCAAGGGTTTTATTCATGCATTAATTGTCTTGGCACTGTACCTTAAATTCCTCTATGTGGGTTTTATTTCTTTAGGTAAATAAGGAAAGAAAGAAGGAAAGAAGGAAAAAAATGGATGACGCTTTCCAGAACACTAGAAATTCCCTTTAAGAAATAGTTTTTTTTTTTTAACGACATCACAGATATTTTGTATAATTAAAAAAAAACCATGACTGGTGACTTTGACTTTGAATGAGTGACTCAAAACTAAGAATATTGCCAAATATCGATCAAAATAATCTTGTCGGCGAAAATAACAAGGCCACGGTCTCCTAGCGAGTGTGGGATTGTTGGCCCTAGCAACAAATTAGTGCGCTACAAAATACCCAAGCTGAATATTGATTGATCGAATACACCTGACTGCGATGTTTACCCAATACCAAAGAATTGCCAAATTTAAATAATAGTTCAATAACAAATACATCCAAAAACATCTCTTTGGACTACTCACCAAACTACGTAGATCATCGAATATATGTTCATCGTAAGACATCTTAGTTTCTAAGGAAATATTTTTCCATGTGGTTTACTTAGCTGCGAAATTACTTAGAACGGCTACAGCAAAACAATAATAGAAAATCAAGCTTCAGGAGTCACAAATTAACCTTTTCACCATTAAAAAATGCCCCCCCACCCCCCTTAGCCATATACCTCTAATAAACATGATCCTAATTCGTACGAGTAACAATAAAAATAATAAAAAAACACATACGTTTGAACGTGACTGACATTTATTCTCGCCCACATCAGGATTCAACATTGAAACCAGTGGGGTTTCGAGTATAACTAAAATTTTACATACCTTTCTCTCAATGACGCCAGAAAGAAATGCATGTGAAACGACGAGTCACTCACCCTCTCCCCCCATCCACCCCCTGACCATCATTATTAGAGTTGACTATTTTTGGTAGTCTTTTCTGCAGCCAATTTTTTTCTGTCACAAAATGTGTGCTGAAGCATCAGTTCAATTCTAGATTCTCTTCAGTTGTCCCTACAAGATCGTATATCGAAACAGAATTGGCTGAATTGGGCCATTTCACATGCCAAATCAAGCAACTTCATATCCCATACCAGATGAAGCTGACAATTAATCTGAACAAATTTAATTGAACCAAGAATTGTTGGGCAAACCGGTATATGACTATGATAAACTAAAACCAACGGAAGCGGAAGAAATCATTCACGCGGAAACTTTTTTTTTTTTTTCCTTCTCCCTTGTAAACACTATAATTCGGACACCACGCCAAACATGAGGCATCTTTGATTCGGAATTAGGCTTAACTTGAGATATTTCCCGCCTAAACTCTCTATCAGATTAAGATATTCCAAAAACAAAAAAAAAGTCATACCAGCAATCATATCGGGTTGAACAGTAAGAAGTGATAATCAATCAACACAGTTCTTTTGCTGAATATAAACATAAGTTGATTCAATTATTGATTTACAACTACATGAGCTCCAGATGTATACTACGATCTATTTGTGCTATACCATCCTCAGGTTTAAGTTAACAACTTACGCAATGATGTACAGGTAAAAGCTGCTTGGCTTATTGTTGTCTTGTTAGCTCTCCAATCTCACTGTTAAATCCGCTTTGTGCATGAAATCCATTGTTCAATAAATAAATCCTAACCCCGCAATAGTAAAGCAAAAAAAAAAAAAACTGTCAAACAGTAATTCGTTTTCACCCCAAACCGAATCAACCAAATCTTGTACTCAGTAACAGCAACACCTGCTATTAATAGTATTGAGAGAAACTTATTTCCGAAGTGACTTGTTGGTGACGTAGGTGTCCTCCCCATTTGTCTGTGGCTTGAAGAACACTCATGGATGAAAAACCCCAACGGATTTTAGGTTTACCCCAATATTCTCTAGTGAATTATTTCCGTTGCACACAATGTCCATAACCTAATTGAGAAATTATTCTTATTAAGGGACACCCCCTCTCTCTCTCTCTACTAGTTTTAAAAAAAAACAAACTATAAATACCTCCTGCAACAGCCAAAGGTTTTGAAGGATGAGTATTTCCACATTTCTATAGTCAATATCTTGTAGGTTCAACATGAAGGATTTACCTATTGCTCAGTACATTACAAAATGGTACATATTATTGCCAATTGCGCTAGCTGTATACATCTGCTATGATTTCATACACACCAGAAGATTGATGAAGAAGTTTGGAGCTAATTACCCTACCAATATTGAAGGTGACGGATACTTTGGTTTCCAAATATGGAAAGAATTGTTGGATAGAAAAGCAAATGGAACCATGATTGAGTACACTGATACAAGGTTTCAAGATAGCCATCGCCCCGATGTACACACCTTACAGTTTAGGATTGTTGGTATAAAAATAATAAGCACCATCGAGCCTGAAAATATCAAGGCCATATTATCTACTCAATTCGCCGACTTCTCGTTGGGAACAAGACACGAGTTTATGCTTCCGTTACTAGGTGATGGGATATTCACCCAAGATGGTATGGCATGGAAACACTCAAGAGCACTACTTAGACCTCAGTTTGCAAGAGAACAGGTTGGTCATGTTCAGTTACTTGAGCCCCATTTGCAAGTTTTCTTCAAACACATAAGAAAGTTTAAAGGAAAAACCTTTGATATCCAAGAGTTATTCTTTAGACTAACTGTTGATACCTCCACGGAATTCTTGTTTGGTGAATCTGTCCAGTCCTTGAGAGATGAAAGCATCGGTATGTCGCATGACGCCACTAACATTGATGGAAAAGCCCAATTTGCAGAATCCTTTAACAATTCACAACAATATATTGCCTCACGTGTGGTATTGCAACAGTTGTATTGGTTAATGAATTCCAAAGAATTTAAGGCATCAAACGAGAGGGTACACAAATTTGCTAATTACTATGTGCAGAAGGTTATAAATATGTCTCAAGAAGAGTTGGAAAAACAGGAAGGATATGTTTTCTTGTATGAATTGGCCAAAGAAACCAAAGATCCAAAAGTATTAAGAGATCAATTATTGAACATCTTAGTTGCTGGAAGAGATACCACTGCTGGATTATTATCATTCTTGTTCTTTGAACTTGCAAGAAATCCAGAAATCTTCAACAAGTTAAAAGAAGAAATCTATACTAAATTTGGTTCTGGTGAGGAGGCCCGACTTGAGGAAATCACATTTGAGTCGTTAAAGAAATGTGAATACTTAAAAGCATGTATCAACGAATCATTGAGGTTATATCCATCAGTTCCTCAGAATTTCAGAATTGCAACCAGAGACACGACATTGCCCACAGGTGGAGGTCCAGATGGTAAATCCCCAATTTTAATCAGAAAAGGTCAAAATGTCATGTACCCCATTTATTCCACTCATAGACTTGAAGAATACTATGGGAAGACCCGTCTTGACTATAGGCCCGAAAGATGGTTTGAACCTGAAACCAGGAAGCTCGGCTGGGCTTTCTTACCTTTTAACGGAGGTCCAAGAATTTGTTTAGGTCAACAATTTGCCTTGACTGAAGCACTGTACGTGGCTGTGAGAATTATTCAAGAGTTTGGTAATTTGTCTATGGATCCCAACACCCTATATCCTCCCAAGAAGATGTGTCATTTAACTATGTCTCTTCACGAAGGGTGTAATATCGAGATGTATTAGGTTTATTTTTGTTAGTTTTTGTTTGCCGTTTTATATATTTTAACTAATTTGATTTTTTTTTTTTTTTTTGCCAGATGTATGATCTCGAGATTGTGGAAAATCCCAATTATGACAACTGGCATGCATGATTCAATGATTGCAACTCTGCATTTATAAACCTTCTCCTTTATGTTTCCTGACTGTTTGCATATATATGGGTTCTTTGCCCCATGAATCCCAGGATTCTGAGCCCGGAAAATGTAGTGATTTTTTTGAAAGTGTATAAATTTCTGTATTGGATAGAGGCGCAAAAAAAAAAAAAGAACAAGAAAGAGAGGTAACTTCAACATGAGAAGAGAAAAGGGAAGATGGGTGTATAAGTTACCACTATCACATTCAGAAGTTGACATTTTGGATATGAAAGCTTATCTCACAATAGCAGTAGTACATTTTACAACTACTATACAAAATGATTTAGAGGATTACTAAGATTTCTTAACATTAACACAACACAAGCACCCCCCCCAACCTTTGGGAAATAACCTCGAGAAATGGCTGCCACTAATTGATTTGCGTGTTGCAAATCAATTGACAACATTTAATGTTGATAACTAGATATTTTTATGCCTAATTATATACACATACTATTTTCTTTAATGATACAAGAAAAACAAAATATGACATTATAGATACTCGATAAATAATATCATAGACCTCATGTTCCATACACGGCCTGTCATCTCTCCTTATTTGGTTGTTTTCAATATAAACACCAAAAATCACCGATTTGCAATTTCTCCAATTTCCACGACCCCTTCTTGAAAATACATCCAAACTTCAACACATATGAGGTAAACAAAACAGAAAAATTTTAAAGTGAGAAGAACTGGTGTTTACAACTAATCAATAGAACACATCTATTATAGAAGGTACCCACACCCACACCCCTCAAGAGGCCAGCGATATCATCGGAATCAAAATCATATAAACGATTCCAAATTCACAAAATGAGTGATTCATTCAATTGGTCTTCTGATGTATTCGCCGACATCTACAATACCATAAAATTTCAGAATGACATTGACGTAAATTCAACAAACTTAATACCGATAGCAAATGATTTAGTACATGTCATCACCACGCCAACACCACAGGAACAATCGCTCACTATATTAACTAACGAAACTAAACCCGTTTTGTTTCCCAATGGCGCAGAGGTGAAGTTGAACCAAGCCTTCATCGAAGTAAGTGTTGTGCTTGCCAATGAATTAGATTTGAATGAATTGAGTGCGGCAGAGTTATTATATCATTCTAATGAAGTCAGTTATAAAAGAGGAACTTCTCTTGGCGATAGTGCCAGATTGTCGTACTATAGCAGACAGGAATATATTTTGAATTTATTAGGATATTTGATTTCACAAAAGTATTTGGATACAATACTTGTTAACGATTCTGAGTATGAGAAATTATTTGACAATTTATTAAACAGTTTCGAAAAAGTCTATAAATTGATTCTTAATCTTAATGATATGATTGATAAACAAAAGATAACCAGTAATATAAACAGCCTAGCATTTATAAATTCCATTAATTTTGCAAGAAGTCAGTTGTTTTCAAGCCATGAATTATTAGGGCTGATATTATTTGGATTAATGGATAATTATTTTGACAAATTTGGTAAATTGGACAATTATAAGAAAATTGTTCAATTGATCCTGAACAACCTTAGTGATGATGATATTTTAGTTATTCATTTCTTACCCGGGGTGTTGCAGTTATTCAGCAAATTATTAGATTCAACCGGAAATGAGCCAAAAGTGGTAGAATTTTATAAACATATAACTTCTACTTTGACCACTGATTACGCGACAATTTCAAGTGAAGCAGATGTTATCGATTTATCCAAATCAAAGGTTAGTGGGTTTGAAATTGTCAGCAGTTTAATATTTTTAACTCAATTTATTCCATGGTGTAAGGAACTGGGGAACAGAACTGAAAGATTTGATTTCAAAAGAGATATCTTGAAATTTATGGAATGGTTAATCAGTTATGGTGTAATGGAAAGGATTCTATGTTATTGTGCCGAGACCAGCCACATTGAAACCCAGAAGTTATTTGAATGGTCGAATATTTACGACTTCAGGGCATTGTTGCAAAAAAATTTCCCCAAACTTATTCCATCCAAGTTTCAATATCCAGGAGGTCAAGAACTATTATATGCATCTAATATGAAAACTGGGTTTGAAAATGTTCCCAAATTGGTAGATCTCACCTTCTTGAGTTTGAACAAAGTCTTGAATGAAACTTTAATTTCTCCCTTTTTCCAACGCTTTTTCAAGATATTTATATCCAACGCAGCCATCATATTGACCCTGTTGAGAGATTCTGAAGAAGATTTTGTTTTATCATCAATTAATAGGAAAGAAGAAGAAAATGATAAAGATGGAAATGATAGCGATGACGAATCCAACCGCAAATCTTTATCTAACAAACAACCTGGATTAGACTTAGATGAAGTAGCACAGCGGGCTGACTTGGAAAGATTCTACTTGGCATTTGCGTACACATACAACAATCGCCCAGAATTGTGTTCTATTTTCTGGTCCGATGAAACCGTTACTAATGACATAATTGGATTTGTTTCATGGGGATTAGCAAACAACACCTCACCTTTAATAACAGCTTCATTCTGTTTATTGTTGGGTTCATTGGCATCTGGAGGGAGTGAAGCTGCTGCAAGAATATGGGAAGTGCTTGTAAGCAATAACTACACCACTATGAAGAAGAATGATTATTCCAAAATTTCTGTCGATTCATTGGTTGATTCTTTGAACTACTATATTGATTCATTAAATGAACACTTTGAACAAGATTTGAATGAGCAATTGAGACTCCACCAAAAAAAGCAAGAGTTCTTGTTTACCAACAACCCCGCCAAGCAAGATCCAGACGATCAAATCAATAGTAGAATTATCATAGAATTGGCCGAAGATTCAGTTGTTTTCATTTCTGGTTTTATGCAATTGATTTCTGCCATTGTTAAAAATTTATCAACTACTAGTGAAAGATGTAAGGAAATTAAACAGATTATCTATAACAGATTTTTACCCATAATAAAGGGATTTTTGAAGTTTGATAACTTGATTAGTGGGGGGAAGCTTTTGTCAGTCGATATTAATGCACAGAGTGCCAACAATCCAAAGTATATTGATCTTCCAAAGGTATTCGTCAGCGATGACTCGCGAATCATTTTGTCAAATTTGATTTTAAATTTACTAGGAGACTTTGTCAGCAACGATGAAGATCAAAATCTCCGGTATGAAATATGGAGATTGTTGGATCGTTGGATGTATCACGGATTACACGATTTGACCGATAACTCACCAGTACCAAACCAAGCCAATGATGCCTTTGGCAGACAAGTAAATTCAAGAAAGAGATATACCAGCAAGAAAAATGTCCGGTCAAATCAAGTTTTCACAACCAATTTAACGCACCTCAGTCAAATTGGGAACTTCACTATCTTGATTAAACGATTATTGACCCCCCTCCTGAATAGAAATCAAGCATTTACCAAGTATTCACTTTTATACCCATGTGATTTAGGTCTTGGATATAGATTTAACAACCAGATTGGAATCTGGCCATATATTGAATTTTTAATGTTGGAAGTGCTTGCAAAATCCAATGATATTGACAACGCCAGAGATAGACAATCATTACAGCTCGCGATTATGGAGTTGCTTAGCAACTCGCTCGAAGAAATCGATTGGAAATTTTTAAACGACGTGGCACCAAATGTGGTTCGTGATTTTAAAAATTTCGATTGCATATTTGATTCGCTTACTGGCATCCAAATCGATTATAATATTTTCGTCAAGTTGCATCATTCATTGGCTGTGATGAACTACTTATTTGATAGCAAATCCTTCAATGCTTTGTTCAAGGTGGTCAATGTTGGGGTAGAAGCAGTCAACTCGTTTGATTTATGTGCTCAATTGGTGAGCAAAACGTTGCATGTTATTGACAAATTATTGGACGTCCAAGATACATTCTTGAACAGATTATTACCTATTTTGAAGAACAAGCAAATTACCGAACCCCGCTCTCAGGGAACGTCTACCTCGGGGTTCAATACGAGTATGACCCTCGCCTTGTCCACTCCAAGAAGTATATTTGACTCCATTTACATCCCCAAAAACATCGGATCACACGGAGTTAGTGATTTTTATGAGGTATTCTTATTCCATTTATCCACCGTTGCACATGTTGCACTTTATGTTGGATGCAACAATGAAATTGCCACCCGGGCATTATCGATACTACAACATATTGACAGTTCAAAATTCTTTCATTCAAGAAAGATTGCAAACACAATTGATCCTTTATTAAAGAATAATAGATTATTGACTACCTTTGAAACTATCGATGAATCGGAAAAGATAAAGCATGTGTTTATTGACAAGTTTGAATCATTTGACGATGACTTGAATATAAAATACAAGATGTTGAGATTTTTATTTGCAAATTTAAATCATTCAAATGGTAAAGTAGCTACCGTTGCTCATTTCTTGTTGGGTTATAAAAATAGGGGTGACAATTTAGACCTTGATGGAGAAGATTCGGGCAATATTCTTTTGAAATCTTTGTTGCATACTTTAATTGCCAGTATTGATTTGATTGCTGAACTTGACTACAATAATGGTATTAATCATGTCATTGATGTTGGTCCTGCGAAGCTTTCGTCATTAATCTTGGAGGTGTTAATCAAATTGAGCCGTGATCCAATCTCATCATTAATAACTTTGAAACTATTACGTGAACATGATCATTTATTTGAGAAATTAATTAATTATCAACCTAGACTTGATTTGAATACCATCTGGAGTGGTAGTGAATTTAACGGTGATTTGCAAGTTGATGTAACCAATTCATTTACTGAATCATCTTTGTGTACTCAAGCATTCTTTTCCTTCATCAATCAAAGAAACTTAATCTTGCAGTATTTAACGTTGGAATTTCATCACATTTCATCAATTTCTAAAAAGGAGTATTATGTTGACTTGTTGATAAACAATAGAGAATTCTTGAATCGAGCACCTAAAATATTAAGTTTTTTAGATATTTTGAACTATTCATTTAAGAATTTCGAAATTCAAAAGTATGAATCTTTGCAAAATAAATTTGACATTGCAGTTGTGGTTGAAGAAGTGAAGAAATCAAGCAATGAAGAATTGGATTTATCGATTTTAAATAATGTTTTCAGAATTATGTGTCAAGGATCAAGTTTAGCAACACCCGAAGCCAAGACGTCCTACTCCCAAGAGATAATGATTGACGGTAATAGAACCAGTGAGTTTATTACTAAATATTTTGTTACTGAGAGCTTAAAAGAAGTTCAGTTAAAGTGTTTGCATTCTTGGTGTCAATTGATCGAGATTTTAGTTACCGATAGTGGCTTGAAATCACCCGATTTCCTATTAGAAGTGTTGAATGTTATCATTCCCAAGACCAATGACTACTTGGAATCAGACATGTTGTTCTCCGAGGAAATGATTTCTTTGTGTGTCTTATTGTTTGATCTTTATGACAAGCAGTTCTTAAGTGAAACCAAAAACGAGGATTTTGCTCTTGGCATGGAAAGATTAATCCCTCTCTTTCAAACATGTATCGCTGGTATTTTGAATTCTAATTCCACTCCACATTTGAGATCCGATTTGTATGTGCTTTCGAATAAATTCTTGATGAAGGTGTTTAACAATAATAGCTTCTTGCAAGAAATGATTAAAATTATTAAATCAATTGACAAAAAGTTTGTGCAAGTGGTTTGCAATGATGCAATCTATTCCGAAGGTCCTTCTAGAATTACATCTACTTTATTGTTAGAAGCTCTTATTCATCTTGGTTCTTTAGCAAAGGTCAACTTTATCTTGGAAGCATTGGTGAAGAATAACTCATTGTTACTAGTAGTCAGATCCATCAAGAGAACGGATCATATCATTAAATTATGTACAGAGAACAATTCAAAAATCACCTTGGACAATTTAATTTTTGAATTAACCGCATTCCGAGTGACCTTGTATCTTTTAATAAGAGTATCACAATCCAAGAATGGTGCATTGAAATTGATTCAAAGTGAGCTATTTTCATTGTTGAAGCAGTCCAATTTCTTGAGCATTGACCCCGATTTAGGATTGAATTTACAAATTGATGAATTCCAAGATTATAAAAATATTAAGATCAACGTGTTATTGGACACACCCCTTACATTGGCTGATTTAATGAATATTAAAAACATACGAAATGACAACACCATTTCGTATTTTGAATTCTTGATACCTATTTTTCAGTTAGTGGCTACTGTCTTGTTGGCTATGGGACCAAATTATAAGCCAGGTATCATTCAAGCTAGAGAATTGACCAAGAGTTTTGATCGATTAATTGTTGGTGTTATGAAACGTGATCTATTAATTGAAACCAAACAAATAGAACAAGGAGTATACAAAGATGATAGCTTACCATTCTACGAGTTGAAGGAATTAGTCAAATTGATAACTTTGATTGACTCTCTTATAAACCACGACGACAGACAATAAGGTAAATGTTTATATTTATATAACTAATAATCAAAAAAAAGTACTTTGTATATTAGTTGCAAATATGCGACCCGCGCGCACGACCTTTTTCGGACAAAAATTTTTTTTTTTCTCTGTTCATGATGTCAATATCATTTAACTATCAACGTATATATACACTTCTACAGCATCCCCTTCGCCCAATCATATTAACAAAACAACAAGATGTCCGATTTCAACAAAACAGATCCATCCAAGTTTTTAAGTGGCATAATTGGAAGTTCAGTGATTGTCAAGCTTCATAATGGAGTACAATATCTTGGCAATTTGCAAAGTATAGATGGTTTTATGAACGTTGTATTAGATGATGGAAAGGAATCTATAAACGGAGAAATCACCAAGTCATATGGTGATGTATTTATCAGAGGTAATAATGGTATGTGAGCTTTTAGTACCGGGTGGCGCCAATTGCAGTGTTTTGTTCCTGCCTCCCAGAAATGGGTGGTCACGCTTAGTTTCATACAAAGACACCCCCCGGAATGTCTAATCAATCATTTTTTTTTGAATGAATTACTAACTTAACCGTATCTAGTATTATTTATAAGTGAGGCTTGATTGATCATGTATAGTAATTAATGTATATTAGTGTTGAAATCGAACCCCTCCCCCCTGACCCCAATGTAACTTTTCTAATCACATGACCGGTCACGTGATCATTTCTCGCACCAAAAAATCAGCGAATCAAAATTGTTGATTGAACAAACCCATAAACACCGAAGATTTTTGGGGAGGCAGCGTGTACTTTGGCCAATCTTCATTCCAAAAGAAAAAAACTTGAAAGAGAACGAAAATTTTGAAAAACAAGAAAAGGTTTTTAATAGAATTTACTGTAGTTAGTACAATATAGATAATCAGAGATGTCATTTGTTATTAGAAGAAAGTTATCTACTTTAATCCCACCAAAGATTGCCTCTGTTAAGGTATGTCTGAGTTTTACAAATTTATTTAAATTGAGGGAATTGAATTGGATCTTTATACATGAATCGTTAAATGTGAATAATTAGTACAAGGAAACACTCCACTCCGATTAGAAATGAAATTAATAAATTGCTGCAGATGGATACTGTTAGATATTGGCGGTAAAGGTTATCATCATAGTCCAATAGATGTGGTGTATTTTTTTTTTGGGGAGGGGGCGAGGGGGATACTTCCTGTTTACTCGAGAAAGCGACCTGGTCAAAAGAACATCGTAAGGGCAATAAAAATAGTATAAATTCACATCCAGCATTAAAAGGAACTGCTTATACACTATTGAGGGAAATGTGCACCCATGCAAGCTTCCAAGGCAAAACAATTCAATCATTCTCATTTGATCCACAGCGGAGATACTAACAACTTATTATTTAGAGTCTTGGAGCTAACCCACACGCTAAGAAGATGGCTGATGTCGTCTCTTTCTACAAGAAGTTACCACAAGGACCAGCCCCAAAGGCAAACGCTCCAAGTGGCCCATGGGGTAAGTATAAGGCTGCTTACTTTGAAGGTGAAAATGCCTCTGGTAAGCCATTACTCCACTTAGCCCTCGCTGTTGTTATCGTTGGTTACACTTGGGAATACCAATCTCACTTGAAACACCACCATTAAGCAATTCAAATTTTACAAATGAAGTACTAAAAAGACAGTTTTGTTTTTTTGTAAGATTGAAATTGCTAAGCATAAGGATTATTTATAGTTGTTTCATTTACATGGATTTTATAACAATTCCAAATAGTTTAGAGAAAAAAAGAAAATGAATATACCTGAATTATATATATATATATTGAAAATCTGCCTTCTTGTGCAAGGAGAAGCCATGCATTAAGAGTCTTGCTTTGATCTTCCTTGCATCCAAAATGGAGGGAGACAATTCAAGAGAGAGAAATCATGAAAACACAAGGCTGTAGTATGGGGTCATTGTATGAGTCGACAGGACAATGGTGTGACAACGGATATGTTACCATTGTATCACTTCCCCCCAAAAAATCAAAACCATTGGCATAGAAACTAATGGTTTCTTCAGTCTAATATTTGTGCTGGTGAAACCATTGTCTTGTGTTTTTTTTTTTTTATTTTTTCTCAGTTGAGTTATCAATGGCTTCGGCCCCGTGCGAGGTACAATTTATACCCAGTTGGGTCCATCCAGAATGGAGAAATGTCTAGTATATACTGTAATATCTGTTCTAACCCTTCTTATTCTTGAATTCACTAGAAAGGGGCAAAGCAGAGCCACAAAGCAGAGCCGCAAAGCAGAACCGCAAAGCAGAGCCACAAAGCAGAGCCTTGTGAAAGTGGTAACAGGCTTAACTGCAGATTGTCACCAGAACAATTCAAGATGTAAAAACGAAAAGCAAAGAAAAAAATAGTGCTTAAATTTAACTTCAAATTTCGTGAAGTTTCATCTTCAAATATTCTGTTTTAATTATGTTGAGCTTTAACTTGTCTATCTTGTTTTTTTTTTATTAATTATTTCCTTCAGTTGCGTTGATAATCAAACAGTACATCCTCATACTGCTACTGTCAACCATATTAATTGACAGATTTTTAATAGTAACAGGTCAACAATTGCTAGACATTATTTTCATTTGAAAAAACGGAGTACAACTTGTTTCTTTTCGTTAATCACTTTATTTATTCAACACAAGAAAAAAAAAAACGCTCAGTTTCAAAAACTCTAATTTACTAGAATTCATCCAATTATTATACCCCATCCATTTTAAACCAGTTATATTCCTAATAAATACATCATAATCAATTGAATTGCATATTAATATATACCCACAACAATGGATGCGCAAGGTTATGAAGTACAGTATCATTCACGAAAAACAGGGGGACCTCCACCAAATATTCAGCCCCCGTTACCACCAGCGATGGGTCCACCAGTGTCTGCACGTCCGGCAACTCCAAGAATGCTACGAAGCATAAGCGGATCAGTGAAATCAAAGTCAGAGCTAAATTCTGGTCTCCCTCAGCCTCATCCACAAATGGATTCCAATAAGATGGAATCAGCCCATTATGTTACCAATACTATAGACATGCATTCCAAGCAACCAAGTTATCAAAAGAATGAGACGGAGGAAGCCCATTACAACAGCAATCCTGCCTCTTCCAATTTCCATGGGAAACCACCTCGTCCACCCAAAGTCCAGGCCCCAGTCGCTCAACGTAAAGAAGAATTATTGCCGCCTGCATCTATCCCCTCACCATCTTCAAAACCATCATCTGCAGTTCCAATCCAACCGGCACCAACCCCAGCTGGAATGGATCCATCTGGAAGAACCTCAAATTCTCATTCTGCGGGAAATAACCAGCAACAGCATTCACAACATGGATCTACCACTCAATCACAAGACCAACGTTCTCTCAGTCATACAAGTGGACATCAAAATCATGGTAATGCACATATACCCCAACAACAATTCCATAGGAAATCGATTGGTGATTGGGATTTTGTTAAAACGATAGGTGCTGGATCGATGGGTAAAGTGAAGTTGGCCCAGCATAACAAGACCAAGGAAATTTGTGCTGTTAAGATTGTACCCCGTGCTGCCAAGTTGTATCAGCGTGCCCATGCAAATGATCCTCCTCCACAAACCACTCAAGAAGCAGCACAAAAGCATAAAGAATTCGAAAAGGAAATCGCAAGAGATAGGAGAACTATTCGTGAAGGAGCATTAGGAAGATTATTATTTCATCCGTATATTTGTAGACTTTATGAGATGGTTCCTATGACCAATCATTACTATATGTTGTTCGAGCACATCGAAGGAGGACAAATGTTAGACTATATCGTGGCTCATGGTTCATTAAAGGAAAGACATGCCAGGAAGTTTGCTAGAGGCATAGCATCCGCATTAGATTATTGTCACAAGAATAATGTCGTACACCGTGATCTCAAAATTGAGAACATTATGATCAATGAAAAAGGTGATATTAAAATCATCGATTTTGGATTGTCCAATTTGTATTCTCCAAAAAATTTATTGAAAACATATTGTGGTTCTTTATATTTTGCTGCGCCCGAGTTATTAAGTGCTAAGCCTTACACTGGTCCCGAAGTTGATGTCTGGTCATTTGGTGTCGTGTTGTATGTATTGGTATGTGGTAAAGTCCCCTTTGATGATCAATCGGTATCAGTATTACACGAAAAGATCAAGAGAGGAAATGTTGAATATCCAAACTTCCTTTCTCGTGAGTGTGTTTCCTTGCTTTCAAGAATGTTGGTTGTGGATCCTCTAAAGCGGGCGACATTATTTGAAGTTTGTCTGCATCCTTGGATGAACAAAGGGTATGAATATAAAGTTCCCAGCTATGTTCCAAAAAGAGTTCCGTTAACATTACCATTGGATCCTGATCATATTAAAGTGATTGCCACATTTGATTTAGGTACAGTTGAAAATATCACAGAAGAATTGAATAGTGTATTAACTAGCGTTGAATACCAAATGAGTTGTGAAAATTGGTATAAAATAACAGAACATGGTCGTGAATATGCATCTGCAAGTAATGCTCACATTTTACCTGACCCAACTGGTGGTTTCCATCCTTTGATTTCTATTTATCATCTAGTTGATGAAATGAAGAAACGTAAAAAGGCTAAAGAGGACGCTATCAGGGCTCAGGCTATTCAACAACAACAACAACAACAACAGTTAGTGCAACAACAACAATTAATCCAGGCTCAGCAATCTCCATTACCACCACTCCCAGTTCAGCCACCATCGCCCAGGGAAGCTACCGCGCCTGCGCTAGTGTCTCTTGCTCCTGCGCCTGCGCCTGCTCGTATGATGCAACCCAAAGAACCATCCACCCCAAAACAACTGATCGATCAAATGGGAGACGGTGAAATTGCAACCCAAGTGGCAGTGTTGGCATCGATTACCCCAGGAAATAACGAACCTAATACCCCTACCCCAAGATTGGTGGAAACTTTTGCATCTGGTGGTGAACAACAATTTGCCCCCGTGGAGTTGTCAGAACCTAGTACACCGCAAAGAAAACACCCGGTTGCGTTGACTGTACCAGAACAAGCTCATACATCTTCCGAAACCTCGTATTCCAAAGGATCTCGTGCCGAGCCTATTGAGGGAACTTCATTACAAGGGGCAATTATTCCAAAGCAACAAAGTCCAAGAGAAAGCGTACATTCTGAAACTTTGGATCCTAGTATTACGAAGAGCTCCGGTTCTCAAGCTGCTGGATCTGGTTTTAATTCATTGTTACGTAGATTATCGTCAAGAAAATCCAAGGTTGCTAGTCCAAAGCGAACTACTTCACCCCCAATAGTAGTCAGCTTTGATGATAGCACAAAGCAAACTACTGTGTCTCCACAATCTTCAGCTAAAAGAGATCCATTGGTTCGTCGTGGTGTCAGTATGAAAGTCACTGCAAAGGAAAGATCGTCTGGTGGAAGAGCAATAGCAACAACAACAGCAGCAGCAAAGAATCCAGATGTACGTAAAGCTGATACGAAAAAGACCACGTTACCACCAGCTTCCAAACCTCATGGATTCATTCCGGTGGAATACTTGCCTCCGTTACCGAACATTGATGCGAATACAAATAGTCTAATTCCAGATAAAAGCGCAAGTGAAAAGACCACTTTACAAGTTCCCGGTAGTGGTCGTAAATTGCATCCTACAGCACGTGCTAAGTCTGTTGGTGGCCAAGTAGGTAAGGACTTGTACGTCAATACCCGTGCTAAATTACAGCAACAGCAACAATTACCGCAGCTACCCAATTCACTTGCTAATCAAAACAGTGATGAATTGGTTAGCAAAGATGATACCACGGATGGATTCTTTGATGATATCACCTTGGATGATATTGATTATAAAGAAGTTCCTCATCTCACCGAAGAACAAATCATGGCCGAATATAATAATGCCAAACCAAACAGTATGCCATCCATTGAGCATTGCAAGACGTTATTCTTAAAGGGGTTTTTCAGTGTTCAAACTACTTCAGCAAAGCCATTGCCTGTTATTAGATATAATATTATTAGTACCTTGAGTAAATTAGGGGTCAGATTCCAGGAAGTCAAGGGTGGTTTTGTGTGTCTTCATACCCCTTCAGTTAAGACTAAACCTGATAATGATTCTGGGAACAGTACAATTTTAGATCACTATGTTGACGAAGATCCACAAGAAGATGACATGAAACCAGAAGAGAGGAGATTGTATGGAGATGCTTTCAAATCTACCTCGTCGTCGTTTGATACAGAGAATCAAGTAAGATCAAAATCCTTGGAAACTGGAGGTTCTGATGGTACCAAAACACCCAGCAGACAACCTTCATTAAAATTACAAACTCAGGGATTGTCTGCTACACCAACGGCTACTGTGAGAACACATCGTTCATCAAATTCAATTGGAAGCTCACACGGTCATAGAAGAAAGTTTTCAATTGGAAATTCTATCTTGGGCACTTATCGTAAGAAGAATGGTTCGCAAGTTAATATGCCACCAAACACTCCAGCTACCGCTAAGCTAATTAGAGGAATGTACGATGATGACCATGAAATTGATGACGAAGAGTTTGAAATCTCGGAAGCATTCCAATACGATTCTGCTGAATCTTTGAATGGATTTATTGGTGGCAGTGATATGTTGGTATCATCCAAAATTGAACAAAGGGCGACCCATAACAGAGCTAATAGCACCTCAAGTGAAGGTGGAACAGAGGAAACATCCCCTGGTGGTGAAACTAAGACAGTTACCAAGAAATCACCATTGAAATTTGAAATTCATATTGTTAAAGTTCCGTTAGTTGGATTATACGGTGTTCAGTTTAAGAAACTTTTCGGAAATACTTGGAATTATAAGACTTTGGCGAGCCAAATCTTGAATGAAATGAATTTATAAGCAGTTTGTGGTTTGCAAGCAAATTGTATTTGGTTTGATGGGTTTGAAGAAAGAGTAGTGTAGTTGTTCAGTTTAGTCATGTTTCTTTTAGCAACTGTTTGCGGTTTGCGTTTTGCGTTTTTCGTTTTTCGTTTTTAGTTTTAAATTAATAGTTTTTATATATATTATAAAGTCCTGTAGACGTTTTTTTTTAGTTCTTCCCAATACCACACTTTATGTGAAATAACTGGGAGCACTTGAAGGTTTTGTTTAACTGTTAGTCATGGTAAAACTGACCATTGTTGAGAGGAACCTACGGGTTGTTGACCGTATGAGACTCCAATGTGAAGTATAATACAATTTACTCATGTAAAAAAAAAAAAAAATAACATATAGAAGGCAAGTACTAAGCTGTACATAATCTGATTTCGTTATCAAGCGGAAGTGCTGGGGTGCACGGATTTTCCGTTGGTCTTTTCAGTACCATTGTTAGCATCATGTGCTGGAAGTAGACTAACAATGCTTGGTTGAGGAATCACTGCCTGTGTTGGAAGTGATGATAATTCGGATAATGTTATTGAAGTCTGCGTTTCTACATGATCCTCAGATACGACAGGTTTGCTTACAGGCACTATAGCAGGTTGTTGAGGTTCAGTAGGGGTGGCTACCAGTTCAGGTATTTGCTGTGCCTGCAGTGAGATTTCCGTTCTGGAATCTGTTGCCTGCCCGGAGGTGACATTTGAAGCTTGCTCTGCCATAAGGGGTGAAAATGGCTGTAATTGTTCCTTCTGGGGGAAAGAGGGGGTCTGGATAATATCATCATTTTCTTCCTGGTGGTCACTGGCATCTAAAGGGGAAGAAGAAATCTCCATATTGTCATCATTTTCTGCACCATGTTGGTTTTCCGGTTCATGCTCCGCTTCAGAATTGTCTACCGTGGTAACTTCAGGGGTTGGGGTGAAATTAGGAGACAGTTCCAATCTTCTCAATTTGGCTCTTTCTTCTCGACTTAATCCATTTGAGAAACCTTGGTTCACTTGCTGTTGTTGTTCCTTTAGTCTTCTTCTTCTCTCCATCCTCTTTTCGCCCGCTAACTGCAATTCAAGTTCTTCTTGTTCTTTCTGTTTTTCCAACTCCTCTTGACGATGCTTTTCCTTTGCTTCCAATCTCGATGACCTCTTTCTGGTGGCTAGCAAACTGACCAACTGAATTTCTTTTCGCTTATTTGCAATGAACTTTCGTTGTTTAATTTCGTTATTGATTAGATTCTCGGTGGACTTTAAGACCTTGTTGTATAATACTTTTAAAGCTTTAGACTTCTTCATGCTGGATAATTGTTCATCACATTCGTAAACGTTCTTATATATTAATTCAAATTTAATGTTATCTTTTATATCAAATGATTGTGGTGAATAATGTTCATCTGGATATTCGGGAGCTAATTTTCTCTTTTTGGGGATAACCAATGGATTATAACTAATAGTTCGTTTATAGAGCCTGCTATCATCAAATAATAAGAAATACTCATCTTGCAAATGGGCATTACCTGATGTCTTTGCTGGGGCTTGAAATGCTGGATTGATTCTTAAATGGTCTACCGTTAATCCTGTTTTATCTATCCAATCTCTGAACTTTGAATAATTTGAAATATAGGATATTAAAATATACAAAATTTCAAATTTATCTGCAATTCTCAATTCGTCAAATTTTGCCTCGTTGTCAACTTGGTTTGATTCCTCGATAACTTGGTGTTCTTTTTTGTTTTCGTTTTCGTTTTCGTTTTCATTTTCATCTTCATTTTCTTCTTCTTGTTTTCCTCCTAATGGGGTTTCGTTCCCAAACCACAATCTAAATATCTTTTCAAAATTATTCATGGACGACAATTTAGAGTTCTGCAACGTTGAAATCAAACTGATTTTCAATTTATGTATGAATAAAGCCTGTTGTTGAGGATTAATAACATCAAAGCTACCATAATGATCTGGAAAATAATTTAATAATTCCAATTCAAACAAGTCAACGTCAAATAGTTCCGACTGAAGTCTAATAAACCCTCTGAAGTTGTATAACCAATTAATCACATACAAGTATTTATATGATTGTCTTAATTGGACTAGGTCTTCAGTTTGATACTCTTGATGGTTAGGTAAGATAGTAGGAGAGAGTTTTAATAATGTTTGTTTCTGTTCTTCAGTGGCTATGCGGATCGACAAGATTGGATGGGATTCATCCACTGCGGGAGTAGTTGATTTTCCTTTGACGACCATCGATGTCTAGAACTGGGGGGTTGTTATTTTAGGATTGCAGTAAATGGAAAGAAAACAAATGCCTGAAAAAAAAAAAAAAAAAGAAAGAATGAGAGAAGGTTCCGTTGAAGGTTTGACATCCGATTTTGGTGCTAAAACGCGTTAACCATTAGAAGTCGTGTATTGTGTTCAAAGAAGTTCTAACCCGTTATATTCATAATCGATATACTTTCATTGGTTCACTAGTGGGTGTGAGATGCATTTCAGTGCACTAACTAATGAGCTTACTGTTGATATGTCGATGATGATAAAATTGTGATTTTTTTTTGTATTTAAGTTCTTCTGTTTGGATTCAATTTGGGTAACTTTTCGCAACCAAACCAATTGAAATTCCAACTTTTAAAAACTGGCTGGGAATATACTCCAAAACAACTTCAAATACAATACCAAGTATTTAAACAAGAAGTACTATCATTAGATAACAACATGCTGTCATCAACGACAATTCTACATTATTCAACTACCATGAAAATCAAAAACTATTAACCGTGTATGGGATGATAATCGCTTTTTATCCCAATAAATCCTTTCATTATAATAAAACTACACATACTAAAGACAAACAAACTAATAAATAAAGGAACGTAACTTATTTATCAACCCGAAGAATTGAAAAAAGAAAAAACAAAGCTTCTGCTACAAGTCCCCACTTGTGTACAAGAATACAAAAATCTTATGCATTTTCCCCATCCAATATTTTCCTCAATTTATCATTCATACCCTTAATCTCAATCATTTCATTACTTATTCTAAGCAAGGCATCATGTTTGGATAAATTTGGCAATCCTTCTTTATTGACTCTGGCACGTTTTGACTTTCGTAATTCATCAGATATATCAGGCAATTTATTGAAGGCATCTAAATCGATGATTAATTCCAAGCATCGATTATAGGCAATTTTACATAGTTGACGACGTTTTTGTTCCGAATTTGAATGATTGAGACGTTTCTGTTCTAAGGTTAATAATGGTTTATGGGAAGTTCTTCTCTTCTTCTTGGCAGGTTTGGAAGGCGTTATTGATTTATGTTGTATATTCTCTTCTTTTTTAATCTCGTCACCCGATGTTGGCGGACTGATAAACATTGCTTGAATATCGTTAGCTTTTCTCTTAAAGTCGTCCAACATGAAGGTTGAGTTTGATGACGTGTGTCGTGAGTCAGCTGGGGTTGGTAATTGATAGGTTGACAATGACGATGGATTAGTCCCATCGGACTCTTTCTTCAACATTATGTTATTCAATCCTGGAAGTTTCATTGTGTGCATTTCATACAACGGGCTGAAATCATCTTCTTGATGGAGTTTCTGTATGGTATTGGCTGTGTATGGAGTATTTTTGTAATTGCCAGCAGACGTGTTATTCACTGGACTTCTGGTTGGCCCTTGGTAAAACTGTAAAGGATCGTCAACTGAATTGGAACCCGCCAAATTATCCAAAAACTTCTCCAAGGCATCAGATTCGGTATTTGAGAAAAATTGGTCAAACTCGTCCTCATTATTGTCTTGTTGCGCCCGTGGTTCTTTTGTGGATGCTAATCTATTCAATACATCATTATCAAGGGAATAATTCTTAAACAGGTTCAGAAAAGCATCTGCATTTGCTAAGATTTGTGCTCTTCCATAAGCAAATTCGTCATCATCCCTGTGCTTTAGAGGTGCAGGAGGTTGATGAGTAACGGGTTCGTGTGTTGCAGGTTGCAAGTTGGGAACATATTGTTGATTTAGTAATTGTACCTTCTGTAATTGTTCAAAAGAGCCAATTGCATTTTTAGTTTGCAAGTCGTTATAAATCGAGTAAGCTTGTTCAAAATCCATATCTGACGAAAGTAAATCTAAGAATGATACGTTATCTGCTGTTGAAGGTGAGTTGTGTGTGGGATCGGCGACAGTTGATGTCAAATAATTGTTACTGGTTGTGTGATGCGGTTGATAGTTGTGGGTACTGCTGGTGCTGGTGCTGGTGCTGCTGCTGCTAGTACTATGGGAGACAGTATGACTGATAGTATTATCTAATCTGGTAGAGCTCATGATTTTTTCCAAAATAAACTATTTGTACTTATTAGGTATATATATATATATACTTGACAGCTGGGTGTAAAAAAAAAAAATTGAGTATGAGCACAAACTTTCATGTGAAAACGAAATAGCTTTTTTTTTTTTAAGCTTCCTGAGAGTGAGGGTGAAAATTATTTTTTAGAGTGATGTGTTTTTGTTTGTTGCTGCCCCAGAGGAAGTTGTACACCACAAGACGATTTAAGATTAGATGGTTCGGAGAACACAATAACTCTATTGTGTGAGTCTATACGATATCACCCAACACCAAGCCACACACTCCGGAGCAACATACCAACAATAGCCCAGTTTCAGTTAATGAGTGCTTGTTGGTCATGGCACTACACAAAAATACTTTTAACTAAATGGAGTAATATTTTTTTTTTTTCCATTCCACCATTGTAACTGATTTCTTTCTTTCCCCTTTAAGTCCGCCAGGGAAAAACATGAGATCGAAATAAGCGAAAATACCTGACTTTGTCCACCATTTCAAGAAGAACTTCTCCTTGGCAGATTGATCTAAGGGGGGGACTATTCAAAAGCATATATCTTTACGATTACATAGTTTACTATAGGCAGTCCGGTACAATTAAGAAACTGCCTAGCGTTTACTTTTTTTTTTTTTTTCGATCTCATGAGTGGGGCGATTACTAATTGAGAAATTAACTTCAAGGAGTTTCCGTAAAAAATATATCTATACTCCGGATGTTGCATATTTTTGGCGGAGGTAACCTATAATTGAAAGTTTCCATTAGAGTCTCGTACCCTTACCAGATTAACAATAGATACCTTCTGAGATTATTGACAAATAAGTGGACCCAGCCTTGAGAAAATGTATAAAACGTAAAGGGCTGGTTCCATTGTAGAGGTTGTTGTTGCAGTTCAAATCTTTTGTGCCTACCCCACCTCCACCCCCACTCCTTGGACGGTGATTTCACACTCAAGTCATGAACTATCTCCCTCCTTTTGGTTGTCATATAGGATATTCTCTGTATCTTTAAATCTACTCTTAGCACCCTGCAACCGTAATTCACTATTACACGACAATCCTTTTGACTCCTTGACTGGGGCTTTGCCTTTAATAGCCAGTATCTGCAAAAAACGTATTTCTCAATGCCTGTTTGACCAAGGAATCTATAAACTGAAACAAACAGCTTAGGCAATTTTCTCTAAATGTTCCTGTCACCCAAAAGACTACTGGTTCAGAGTATACTAGTTTGGCAGTATGATAATCGTATAATATTACTATAAAGAGGAAGAGGATGCTGGAAGATAAAACGGTCAAACAAAACCAGTACCTGCATCTTACCAAGGGTACTTGTTCAATATCGCACCATTGTCTCTATGGGGGGGGAAAGAATTTCACGAACTGGACAACCCCAGGTTTCGCCCAACAAACAATACAAACTATTAACCTTGATGACACATACGTACAAACTCCGAGTTCTTTGTCCATGATAAAGAGGAGACTTCTCCCAGAACAAAGTAACTCCGAGTTAAGAAAAAAAAAAGACCCCCCCCTGGAGAACGACAAAGCAGCATAACGGCCTGCGTCGCTAAGCCTACCCAGGGGAAAGTAATTGGCGTTGTTACCTCCGCTCATTGTGAAACTTTCCCCACCTTTAGATGCTTAATCGGTGGCACCAACAATGGCTCATTGCCTCGTTTGTTAAGGAATGTTAACCCATATTGATTCTTAAGTCCGCCGAGACTCAATTCAAGCGGTATTAATATTTTTAAATCCGACGTAACCTGTAAAATGAAGTTTATTTCCGCAATAAGTGGTAAAACGGAGAATTCCGCCGAATCTCCGCATTTTTGTGTTAATCCCACCTTCAATATGGATGGACAAAATCAACCTAAAGAGGCTGTTGAGGAGTTGCTTGATTGTAGACTCCAATATTATGAACGCAAAAAAAACAAACAAACACATAGGTCCATTAAGAACACAATCAGCTACCGACGGATTTTGTGGTTATTGTACTATGAGGTGGAGTGCCACATGGAGGACATAGATAGTAGAAAACATCAAACATAAAAGAGACCAGAGAGTCCCTGTAAGAAATAAATTGCACCCTTCTAGTAGATAATAATTAGGTTTTCCTTAAGGTTGCTTTAACCTCCCTTACGCAATGGCAGAGACTCTAGCCATTTTCTACTGGTAATTCCCCTATTATTTAATCCTGAACTTATCTCGCTTCAGGCCTATGAGAACAGCTATTTTGTTTTTTCTTTTGCCAACACTTCGTTGTTTTGTGCATATATTCTTTTGATTGCACTTTATGATCTAGGTGCTGCTACCAATCACTAACAAGTGCACGTGACATTAAACTCTATTTTTGTGTAACGTTTCATTATTATTTATAGTTTGTTTGGAAATTTTCAATGAAGTTCAGATTTGGATATATATATATATATATATATTATCTTGGTCTCTGGTGTTTTACAAACATTGAAATGGACAGGTTAATAGACCAAATTTCAAATTTTCTACCTTACAATGAAACTTTCAAAATATTATATCTCCAATCCAAACCAGTTTATGTGAAATCACCAATTAATATTTCGAAAACTTCTCCAAACAAGCCGGACACTGTCAAGATTCGTCATTTCTTTACAATTAGTTCGTCGTCAGATATACTTATATTAGGCATTGAGATCTTTGTTTATTTGCAAATATATCCTGATTATATTGACCAGTTTATATTTGTTTCAAAATGTGATACTGTTGGTTACATTAAGGCTCAGTTCAAAGTAGGATTTATAATCGAAGAATTAATAAAATACCTAATTGATTACGATCTTACAAACTATAATATAAAACAAAGAAAGAAAAGCAAACCCGAAGCGGATAAAACACCATTGGAAATGGATGAGGGCAATCAAAGTGAGACTATGTACCTCATAAATAAGCTAAAGGAAAAGCTTTCGAAAGATTCAAAGTATTATTCATTGATACCATACTATAACTCCAGCCCATTCAAATCATCGGAAACAATATCATCATTATGGCAACTTCCAACAAAACAAAATATCAAAGTTTGTTTGTTTACAAAAGCAGCTCCACAATATATATTCCCCAACTCATCAAAGAATCGATATAAACATGTGATAACTGGTCAGCATTTGCTCAAATGGTGGATCCCAATAATCAACAATTGCACTGCCAATTGGCCAATTCATAGATTAATAATTCCTGGATCTGATTCAAGTGCCACTAGGAAATTTATTCAGGGGGTGCCCAACTGGACCACGGGACATATCTTTAAAACCAATGGTCTTGCAGTGTACAATATTGCATTATTCCCTGATGATCCAAAAGGAAGATTTTTGGAGCATATAATAGTAGAAAACAGATATAGTAACGTAAATGTTGATCAATTTTATGAAGAATTGGGGTATAGACAAGAATTCAGATTGGGAGATTTGGTAGGATTGATTGGGTGTGAAATCAAAAATGTGCTGATCATCCCAAAACAACAGGAATCCACCAAGTTAACCATTCCCAAATTAACCATATCTCAATATAAACAATTCACAAACTTGATGAAACTGGAGAATTATAGCAATGAAACTGACATAAAGACCTTGGTGAAGACTAAAATTCCTAGTTTCTTCAAATTGAACAAGATTCAATTTGACTATATTGGTGTGAAAGGAAAGATGATCAAACGGCTAGAACCACCAAAAACAACTCCACTTATAAATACTCCCACTGTGAAACGCAAAACAAATGATTTAACTGGATTAGTGAAAAGAAAGAGAAAGCAATAAATAGTTGACCCCAGTTTATCATCGTATAAAATCCTCCTCTTCCAATACTAGCATAGCTTCTTCAATAGTTTAAGTATGCAACAAATAAGTTTGATTATATAACAAATCAATAACAAAATTAAACAAATTATAATCTTTATCAAACAAAGTATCAATTTTATTAATTTGAGTGGTATCAGAATTAGAATTTTACTAGGAAAGATAAGGTTAGTACCTTCTGACTCAATATTTACTAGTTATTCTTTTTTTTTACAACAAGGAACAAGCAGTGGAGTATTTCAAAGTGTTGTCATACATACAGTAACTTTTTTAACTTTTTAAGACCCATTTTTGAATATTTTACTGATTGATTAGTGGTGGTGGTGGTGTTGGCAAAGAACCAAATCTTCTAAATTGTCGGAATTTTTTGCAACACATTTTTTTTGCGTAGTAAAGCAGCTTCTACCAAAAAAACAACCAAAAACTAGGAACTAACCTCACCATGAATTCCAAGATACTTATGTTACTTTAAATTGACTAGATGAATGAGTGTGTCACAAGCCTCATTCAATTGAAAACTATATAGGAGCTTATACTCCATTTTCAGCATTATCTAGTACTCATAAGAAGGTCTTCAAAATTTTGATTATAAATTCAATTAACTTTTTTATTATTCGAATTAGTAGCTTTATTGTCAATATGGGTAATTTAATCAAGAATTTACTAGTAGTGAATATTAGTATAGACTCTCGGGTAATTTGTGTGTCACCAATTTTCTTCACTGCCCGCGATTTGAAATAAACGACTTAGTAACGTTATAGTACTTGCATCAACAGGACAAGATTTTGGGTAATACTTGTCAGAATATATACCTTTCTCCATTTACCTCCCATGGTGTTGAAAACTTGGAGTTGCAATCAGAAATAGCTCCTGAGGAGTGTATTGGATATTGTTTTGTTTGCAACCCAGTTTTTTTTTTTTTTGGTAGAGAAAGTCACCGTCAACTTCCGCTTGAAGACTAACAATAGAATTTGGCTGGATCATGGTGTACTCAATCATGGGGACACCAAATCATTATATTCACAATATAAAGTAGGTAGTGCCATTTGGGTATCAGCCAGTTCGGATGTTATTTATGATTCGCTTTTGTGTTTAATATAGTTTGTAGATCATTATCAAAATCATTTAATGACGCCCTTCAAACAAAAAGCTTGAAGAACATAAAAACCACCTCAACAGATGCTGTAAACAAAGTGGTTGCCACTTTCAAAGGAATTGAAATAATTGTTGAAAAGGCGGCAGAGCTGTAATGTGGTTAGTATGGAATTCTCAAAACCTTTCTATTTGCGCCATTCCATCTCTAACAACGGATTTATTCTTCCGTTAAACGTACATTAAACTAAGGAAAGTTCGCCAAATACTTGTTGAAAATGCCACTTCCATTGTGAATAGATTGAGTTAATAAACTTTGGGGGAGTGATTGAAATAGAAACGGAAATGTTGTGTGTGTTTTTTTTTTCTGGCTGCCCAACAGCCGGTTTTTAAATTTTGCAACATTGGTATGAACCGCCAGGGTATAAGGGCTGAATGTAAAAAAAAAAAAAAAAAAAAAAAAAAATTAGACTCCAGCTATATCAATCTTGGATTGAAAAGTTGAAGACTTGGGTATCGACAGAATGTATTCTTATTCCCGTTGTTTTTTTTTTTTTTGTAGAAAATGTTCAACATTTACACTCCACTGTAAACGGTATCTAGAGGCAACCTGTTCCAACAGATTAGAAAGTCAAATATTTCATAACCCATATGTTGACGGACAATTTGCTTAGACAATACACGGGTTACCAAGTATTTGAATTCCAACCAATCGGAACCAACTTCTCTAATGCCATTATATAGGGAAATGAATTTGAAAATCACCTATAGACCTGTGTAAACATCAATTTTATGATCAAACTGGCCAATTAAATGATCCAAATTTCCTAACCGCTATTTTTGGGACCACCAGTAAAATAGTCAGACAGTAGGTGATAAGTTTATTGGAGAGTTATATCTGTTGACAACATATCCCTTTGGCATCCCCCGATGACATGTTCAAAGAAATCTCCTGTGGTTCCAAAAATCAGGAAACATATTCGAAATACGAGATACATTCTACCACACAAAGTAGTCATCGCTGCGGATATTGCAACAGGGGGGTCCTTTTGTTGCACTCCAAACAGTTTAACAAATAATCAAATAGTGAAGTAAACACGTTCCATTATTGAAGCCTTTTCCGCTAGTGTTGGAATTTGTTATAGAGTGAAAAACTATCCTCATAAGTTGACAGCCTTGATCCGCTCACCGATGATTTTTCACAAATAGGGGTAGAGGTAGGCGTATATTGTAAGGCTATGGCTTCATCGGGATTTCTGACCCTTAAGTGGGCTATGATCTTGCGATATTTACAGAATTGTTTGGTTGAGCCGCAGTTGTTGTGCGTTTTTTTTTTTTTTTTTGGATTAGTCGGATCAATTATTTTCTGTCTTGGGAAGAGACACCAAAATTTTAATGACAGGCCCGAAAACAACAATGCTAAACATCATTGCCGATGAGTCAATTACGTTGAGTTTATTGATACGCATTCCAGAATAGGAGAAGGTTAAATATTGCTCATGTTTAATTTGAGTCTAGATTCGAATTCAGGGCAACGTAATGTCATTACATTTTAGATTTTTCTTGTATCAATTGGATTATTCAGGTACAAATATGTGCACTTGCTCTCTCTTTCTCTCTCTCTCTCTCTCCCCTCCCCTTCCCCCCTTTTACATCTCTCTACACCATATAGATTTGTGCACGTTTTATTTTAAAACTTTAATCAATCGTTCTTCTTATCTTGAAATGCTTTTTTTTTTCTCTTTTGTAAACAAACAAGTTAAAAGAAATGAAAGACATAGTTCAAAACCGGCTGGACTTTCTTGTTGGCCCAACTTATATTTTGAATTTAGCGTGGTGGCAAACAACAATATTGGCACTTGTGATCGTTATTCGTTTCTCTAGCAACTTGTAGTACCCACGCCATCCTAGCCCATCATTTAAACTTTTGTTGGTTCGATTCAAACTGGGTTTATTTTTCGTGCCCTTCTTTGTGTAATTATTGGGTAGGTTCTATTATAGGGATGGGCGGCGTATTGTCAATCAGTCGATGTTGCAGTCTACCGAAATTCCTCACAGCACAAAAGAAGATTTGCACCTGCGATAGATCTCCTTGCTGGGTTATGTGTCGTTTAGACAAAATAGGGACTATCATTGTGAATCTTTTTTTTTTTTCCATTTTCAAATCCACTCCCTAACAACAACTATAACAACCACCTTACTAATTAGTCCATTATACCCGTCAAGTTGTTGGCGTTGGGTTGTGATTACAAATTATAAACAAACTAGTGGAAAAAAAAAAAAGCCAAAAGTTTACTAATTGTGATTACATAATCGCATAAAAATAAAATATTAATAAAACCCAGAAAAAGTGGAGAAGAAGGTTCCATCAAAAATTTTCTTACAACCACAAATATAAATAATTCAAACAATCCACGATTGTTTCACTTGGAACGTTTTTTTTTTTTTTATATTTCTTCTTTCTTTCTTCATTTTTTAATTTGAGGTCAAATGGTCAACTCAAGAGCAACTCAACCAGCAACTACAGCAACATCCACAACTTCGACAACTTCGACAACTTCGACAGCCGCTTCCCCATCTACGCCAACTAGCCACCATCATCAACATCATCTGCACCATGCATCTGCACCCCCCACTATATCTACCTTATCACAGACATCTCCAAGATTGCCATGCACAGGTGCCATGAATTCAGCTATATCTACATTATCCCCACCTATATTGACTACATTTTCGCCCTCTCTGTTATCGCCCAGGAACAGTATAATTTCTGCCAATGCGGCAGCGCGCCACAATCGTTCCTTGAGCGTTAATAGTAGTAATTATACCACCAATTCAATAGCTTCTCCTAATAGAGGGTCATTTTCTGAATTTTCTAACGAACAAATCATTGATTTGATGGAAAGAGAACAAGATGGTATTGTATTGAAATTGATGAGAGAAATTGATTTGTTAAAACTGGAAAATAAAGTATTGAAGATGAATAATCCTGGAGTGCAATTGCCGTTTGGTAACAGTACCAATGCTCCTCCTATCCGTCGTACAAGTTCTTTATCTACCAATGGAAGTCGCTCGTCGTCTACTTCAAGTAATTCTAAACGAAGTATTAATCCAATGTTTGGTAATTATACCTTTGCTTCTAATACTCCACAGCAACCACAAATGGTTAATCATCATTCACATCCTTCACAAGAAGATATAGTTAAGAAATATAAAGGAGAAGTCCATCCAATTACTAGAAGGGCTAGTTTGAATGGCAAATATGAAGAAATTGTGGATGAGAATAGAAACTTGAAACGAGAACTAAAGAAGCTACAATCTGAAATTGAACAATTAAGAAACGGACAGGGTGAGGATAGATAGGGGAAATTTGCTGGTTTTAACAAACAAAAAAAAAAAGAAACAGATATTAGGATACCATTATAACATTCTATTTGGGTTTACTTGCATATATTGGTTAACAAGGCATTTAAATGCTCTCACCTTTCAAGGAAAGAGATTTGAAATTTAAATTGGGTTTAAAAAAAAGAAAATAGCATAAAAAAAAAAAATAAGTTTGCCTTTATTTATTATTATATATATATATAGTGTTTTAGAGTTTTGGTTATTTATATGGGCCCTGGTATAGTATGGAATAAACATAAACACTGTAATCTTATCTGGATGTAAAGTGAACGGGAGCTAATTCATCTCGATGTATTTTGTTTTATTTGCTCTAATTTAAGCCACCCCCTTTGCCTTTATGAACAATAGGGGTAAAGTGCTCTGTGGTTAGTCTCAAGCATTCTCTTCGCAACGGACCAACTGAAATACGTACAACAGACAACGTTGACTTCCATTGTTAAAGCCCACCCCCCTGTTATCAAGAGTAGACCTATGGTTACAGATCTTGTGTAATCATTGAGATATGTACAATTTCTAAACTAGTTTTTTTTTTTGTTTGCAACAACAGCAAATTCTCCTTGTGTTTTTCTTCCCCTCCAAAATTGTGTGGATGAACTTTTTTTTTAAAAATTTTTTTTTTTTCGCAGTAATTGATTGATTTCGATGTTTGTGGAATTTTTTGTGAGCTATGTTTTCATCAACAAAAGTTTTGTTATTAGATATACCAATCAACTTACAAACAACCATAAGTATATATCCACCTGCTGTCACATGGAAAGAAGGAACGCCATGTTTTGTCGATACTTGATTGTGCTAGTGGCAATTGCCATCACGATATTATCACAAACAACTACAATCACCTCCAAACGGATTTCCTCCAAACTACTTCCATTTAAATCACCATTCTTTCTCAACCAAGACGGAGTACTCAATCCACAACTCCCGCTTAAATCACACAAACCACCACTTCCTCCACGCCCACAACAAGTACCACAACAAGTACCACAACAAACCCCCCCACAATCACGACAAAATTCACCAGTATCAGGTGCCGCCGCCCGAGAAAATGCCAATAATAACAACAACAAAATCGACATAACACCTATCCCACCCATTAACTTTGCTCCCAAATTACCCTTCCCACAATGGTTAACTGACTTCACTGGTCTCCGCGAATGGCCAGGATTAGACCCTCCTTATATTCCATTAGATTTCATAAACTTTAACAAAGTGTTGGATATTCCATTACATGAACAAGCACAATGTCAAGATCCAATATTACGTTCTCCGCAAACTTGTTCGTTTGATTGCTTCAATTGTGTAGAGTTTGATGATGTGTATACGTGTCCCAAACTTTCACAAACGTTCGACGATGGTCCGCTGCCATACACACTCAAATTATTAGATAAATTAGGCAGCACCAAAACAACATTGTTCACCCTTGGGGTCAATATTGTAAGATATCCTGAAATCTATCGGGAATCGCATAGTAGAGGTAATATCATGGGATCACATACTTGGAGCCATAAGTTTCTTCCTGGATTGACTAATCAAGAAATCATTGCCCAGATAGAATGGAGTATATGGGCCATGAATGCTACTGCAGGACATTTACCAAAATGGTTCAGACCACCATATGGAGGAATAGATAATAGAATCAGATCAATCTTGAGACAATTCGGCATGCAGGCGGTCCTATGGGATTTCGATACTTTTGATTGGAAGATGTTGGATAGTTCAAATAATCGGAAAGAAGCAGATATATATAGTGATATCAAGAAATTTAAGGTGAAGAATGGGGGCAAGGGGTTGATGTTGGAGCATGATGCTATTATGAGGACAGTAGACGTTGGTATTGATATTTTTGAAACTATTTTGAAAGGGGACCAATTGACTGTTCCTTTATGTGTGGGGGGTATAGATTATATAAAAACTTTTAATCATTAGAATCGAATAGAGAATATATATATATATATATATACATACCTATTAGTTGTGTACACGAGGATTTTTCAAGTTGACCGTTACAGCCGTTTGGATTACTGATTTTGTGTAACTTCAAAAAACCGCCTTCAGCCCTCATAGCAATCGAATTTTTTTTCTTATCTTATCTGGTACAAAAGCCCACCAACTACAAAGCCATAACACTTCAAAAAAAAAACTTAAATTAAACTGTATAATAAATTGTAAGTAAAACTAGAAAGGGGAAGGGGGGGGGATATAATAATAATAAGAATAAATAAATAAATAGCAAATGTTTATGTTCCTTAACAAAGCCCACACACACAAAATTGTTTATTATAAAAGAATAGCACCACACACTCACAACGCAAGATATCCACATATTCAAAAAAAAAAAAGCCATTCTAAACACAAAAACTGAGGATCTTGCAAGGAGAGTTTTTAGTACAGCAATAATAACATCGGTCTTAGGCCGATGCAGAAACAGAGGTAGAATTACCATTCAAGATGACATCCTTCTTCTTGATAATTTCATCAATCTTTGGATTAACTTTATTCTTGATGATATCATCCGCCTTGTTCTTGGTTTGTGTAGTAACTTGATCAACGATTTCTTGAGTTTGGAGTTTTAAAGGGGTGATAATCTCTTCATTTAAAGTCTTGAAAGTCTTTGAAGCAGTATTGTAAGAAGCTTCGATATTCTTGCCAATTACATTTTGTTGAGTTGTAGTTGATAATTCTTTATTATAAGTGTCAACTAAATTCTTTTGAATGGTAGTTGATCTGTGGAAAACTGAATTCTTAAGGTTGGAAAGGATGAGTTTGACAGTGGTTAAAACGGAATCACTCTTTTCAATTGGCTCCAAGTACTTATTGTTGTATGCAATTAATTTATCATTGGCACCATTGACATAAGTGGTTGAAAGGGAATCAACGGTAGTGGTTGGATATTCAATAACATATTTGTCCAAGGTGGTTAAAGTTATGTCACCATAGTTATCAGCATAGTTCAAAGTTTCATAGATTGGAGAGACGGTTAATACACGTTGATTAACAAGTTGGATCAAAGGGAGGAAATATTGTTGATGGATCACCTGAACTAATGAATATGATAATGCCAACTGTTGGAAATATTGAACTAATGAATATTCATTAACATGATTCAATACCTTAGAAGAGAATTGTCTGGTAGATTCTTGTTGTTTCTTAGCTTCTTGTGACATGGTAGTAGATAGATGATAGAATATTAGTAGGTGATTTATACTGAAGTTAAGAAAAGGAAAAAGGAAAAAGGAAAAAGGAAAAAGGAAAAGAAGTATGAAATTACTATTTTTTTTATTTGGTTGAGAAAAATGGTGATTTATTTATATTTTCACAAAACTAAAAAGGATGTTATCACATGTACGAACTATTCTTCACCACTCACATCCCACCCACTGTACATACACACCACACAAAATGTGGTAGCATGTGAAATGAGATTATTTTTTTAAATATTTTTTAAATATTTTGTTTTTTTCTTTAATTACTTGTGATTATGTAATGTGACAATGACAACAATCCTAGCATGTGAAAAATAGACACCGCCATTTGGATTGGCATTTGAGCATATTTGGCTGATAATAATATTTTCTGTTTATTTACCATAGGCTGATTTTTATTTAAACTAATTAGTCATTCAATTCAATTCAATTCAATTCATGTGCTTTCCTTATTCTTCACTGTTTCGGAGTAGTTGGCACAGATTAAGTTCTCTGATATTCTGAGTTAAAAAAAAAAAAGGGATTTTATCTACTAACAGTGATGTTATAGCCCCTTACTGGTATTCATGCTTGCGAAAAAAAAAGCGCAAAAGACAAACCATTGCCTAAAAAAAAATACTTAAATGTTTTTCTTTCTTTGTTTTGCTATTTATTATTATGTAAGGGATGAATTATTTTCACGAAGCACATTGATTAAACTATACTAAAAAAAAAAACAGACATTGTTATTATACTTGTTTACTGTTCCGATAACTCCCTTCGGAGAATGTGGGACAACTTTGAAACACCTAGTTGACATAAGTCAAATAATAACAACTAGGGGAATTTCAAGCTATCTTTTAACCTACTGGGCATGGCGCAATATGGTTAGTAATAACCGCACAGGTTAAAATGCGACAGAGTTCAAAACCACGTTTCTTACCAATAACTATGTACTACCGCTAAAATATCAAGAAAACATTATACAGACCGCAAGAAAATATTCCTATTGTGGCATTTTCTGAACAGACTAACTTCATATGAAAAAGGGGGATTGGGTGTAGTGCGATTATAAACTATAAACTTCATCGTACTATAAATTTTTACTACCCTCTGAGCATATCATATCTCTGATCATCTTATATTAAATTCACCAGGACTAACTAAACTGTAATTAATCACACCAGGACCCTCCTTATCCCTTCCCATAAAAAAAAATACTCTCTTCCAGGCAAGATCCCTTTCATAGCAACAATAACCATAAGCAATATTCAACCTATCTCAGGGGATTCCTGACAATGGGATACGTAAAATTATAGGATTATTTTTGAACCAGTATCCACAGTAACCACCTTAGTCTTAAAATAATTTATTTTCTTCAAGCAATTGCAATTCTGTTTACCAGAAATATCACTCGCTCGCAATAAATGTAGAACCAGTTCAGACAACCATATCCCATTGCAAGAAAGCCCTAACATCTACGAAGCACAAACTGGATTTTTTTTATTTTTTTTTTTTAATTCCGCTATAAACATACACAAACTCTCCTCCAAAAAGGTTACAATTTGCGTCATCTCATCTCATGAGCGAAATTGCAACCAAAAAGAAAATTGAGAGTTTCACATGCACTCAACTCCCACTGGTTGCAAATATGCACCTTGAAATTCATTTCCCGAAATAAACCCGCAATGACACATCCCATATAGGCCCCATTGTCCCAGGCTATAATTCTGTTTCTATTGTTATCGTAATTGCAAATAAGGAAATCCTTTTGCCTAATTTCGTTCACTTTTGACAAGTAGATATCCCTCGCTTACTGCTGCTGTTATTGTATTTCATACTGGTCCTACCTGCCCATGAGAGGCTTATTACCTTACTCCCGAAACATGCCTGTCATGTGAATCTGGTTATCAATCATTATGAAGGTGATGATACCCTGGACCTATTTTTGGCTTGGCCATTCGTTCTCCGTGCCCGGAAGCTATTTGACGTTGTTTTTTTTGTTTTTCTGTTTTTCTGTTTTTTTTTTTTATTTATCAGTATAATCAGAACTACGTCATTATTTTGAATGATGAGTTGGGGCGAAACTAAAGGGAGGTGTATGAAATAAATGCCTTGCAAGTTGTATCCAAGAAAAAAAACACCTACAATGGCGCTCGCAGGTATACCAGGGTTTATTGCTACTCAAGCGAGCCCATTTTCTATGCCGAGGATATATCTCACTTAAACATTCCTCAGATACATTCGTATATTCATATCGAATAGGGATTTTAATTTCTAACCTGAGATAAAGAGGCTACTAAGTTATGAAATTTCCCTCCTCGGAAGTTGCGCTGCGTATCTCAAAAACAAACAAATTAGGGAAGCATTTTGGAACCATGTACCACTTGGAGTACATCTGTACATTAGAAACTGTTTTGGAAACAGACATGTTAGTCTTATTAATGTTATTTTGGGTTCAAAGTCTCATTTCAACTTTAGTAGACCTCAAAGCTATAGACTGACATAGTTAACCCCTGCAATAGTCTAGCGATCACTCAATGGTCTCCTAAACATACTATAGATATTTCTAACCAATCAGTGAAATAAACCTCCCTCCCCCTCCCCCAAGGGAGATATCGGTACATAGGAGAATCTTTGAAATGTCCTCCCATTGCCTCGGGTTCATCTATGACTACTCACATGCTAAACTCTCCCGCCCCCTCCCCCGCCAAATTAAATTTCTTTCATCCTATCAGTTTCTCAATACCAATGGAGAGGTGAAGTTGACCAAAAATTAGCATTTCCAATATGCTTAACTTGTTGAAAAATTTTGCCCTGTTGGATATAGATCCTGAAGAAGTATTTGGATCTAGCGGAGGTGCTATTTTCCCATTGTTGATTGGTTGGATTTCGCAATTCAGATGGGCGTATGTTGTGTTGCCTCTGTTTATAGGGATGTTTTCGCTGACCTTAGTGCTTTGGTTGATTTTGCCAAACTCGAGGTATTCAAGAGGTTTTGGCAAGACTGATCTTTTCAAGTGAATTTGGTAATTATATAAGTCAGTAAAATTGTTTATTAGCGAAATAGGAATTAATATAATTATGTAATGCTTTTTGCAAACGGTGCTTAAAGAGGATTCTGGATATATTCTGGAGCTAGACCGTTGCTTAAAATAGTGACAAGACCTTTGCAAGTAGGGGATGTCTTCTGTGAACATTATTTCATTGACATCTTATACCTAATAAATATAGCACTACAAAATGTAAAATAAATATGGCTTAACCTTTGAAAAGATGAAGTAAGGTTGCAAACCTATCGTGGCTGATTTCCAAAAAAAAATAATTGAAACTGACATAATTAGCATCTCTTCTCTCCAACCAAATTTTCATCGCTTCTAGATGGTTCTAGTCATGTATTCTATCAAACCCTGTTTGCGGTTTCGTTTGTAGTCTACGTGCCACTAGTTTTGTTACTCACACCCTATCATACCAAGAATATTCCCGAAAAACAAGTGCAATAATAAAATCTAAACAAATGGAAAATAAAGTATTAATTAAAATGCAAAGAGTAAGACGTAACAAACAAACAAACTATCTAAAAGAGAGCGAAAGCGACAGCTAAGTAACCTAATGATCCAATGGCTAATCCTTCAGCACCGCCAGCAGAAGAGGAAGCCTCAACTGAAGTAGAGGAGGACTTATCTTCGGAGGAAGACTTAACTTGGGAGGAAGAAGCTTCACTGGATTTTGAATCAGCTGATGAAGTGCTCTGGGAAGAAACACTAGAAGCGGTGGAAGTGGTCTTTGGGGCACTCCAAGTACTTGAACCAGTGTATGGTTTAATAGCGTCACAGTAATGTTTTTTGATATTTTCTGGATCTTTTTGTGGGGCATCAAAATCCTTAGATGGACAATTAATAGCGCAATCACTCATTAATTTCCAATATTGATCATCAAGATTACAAGTGCATTGAATGATTTTAACTGGATCATCAGCAGCAAGTTCTTGTGCACAACTTCTGTTTTGGATCTCAGAAATCATTTGACAACTAGTGTCACAAGATGAACCTTCGGCACGTTTGACTTCATAACCCAAGACGGCGGAGGCCAAGGCAAAGCTGCATAATACTGAGAACTTCATGATTAAGTTGGGGGTTTGAAAATGTAGGATTGGAAAAGAAAAAAGCGTATATGCTCTGAAGTCAAATACGATGGATTGAAAAGAGAAGAGAATTTAGGCCATTTATATACTCGATATGCGTCACCCCCTAATACAACTCTGGGCCATTTTTTTCTTCAAGAAAACCACCAAGTGAGGTAACTTAAACTTGTTGCAGTGTCACGAAGTTACACAGAGCTTTTTTTTTCCCACTTTGTGTACTTTGTTTACTTTTCGTCAAATTTGTAACTCTTATTTTCTTGGCTGATTTGAAGTGGTATTTTTCTTTTCATATCTTGGAGGGTGTATGGTGTGTCAAGTAAGACTCGGGGTTTTATTTATTCTAAAGATAGCACTTGCATCTTGAACTTTATTGACAAATGAAACAACTTCGCTCACTTACTAAATGATTTATGATTGCAAAATTTTTTTGACCAAAATGGCTTTGAAATTCGCGTATGAAGCGAACTGAGGGAGAATATTTGATCATGGTGCGAGAAACGAGCGCGAGTTACAATTGTAAACAGTTCCCATTCGTAAACACTGGAAATCAATCAATGGGTCTAATCTCCAACCTGGCCCGATGTATATTCAGTATTTATTTTGGGAAAATACCGAAACCTCGTGTTTAACCATCACCCACAGACACGAAACCCAAACACCCAGAAAAACTTTCTCAGTGGTATTGGATATAGACACCCGCACCATCTCACATATTCTATTTTTAGAAGTTGCCAGAATGTTGGTGGAGATCAAAATATATGGATCCCTAGCAATTGAACTAAATAGGAACTTTAACACTTGGCTATTATTGAAGTTATATCTAGGCAAATGTGTATGGTGTTGAAAGTTTAAAGTTTAGTCTTTCAAAACCTTATTCGTTATCCGCATACTCCTTCGTGAACAGTGCAAAACAAGTCAAATATGAGAAGATATTAGTGATATGATCCAATGTCAAACAACGTGTCGTCAAGGAACCTGATTTCCGGGGGGGGGGTGTTAATTATATGATTGTAAAAGAATAGAGAACAATGTCATCGAAATCAGGCAATGCTAGATTTGTTGGAGCAACTGGGTGTTTCTCTACGACTCACTTAGATTTATGAGCTTATATCAACTAGCACAAACATATCGAATGCATGAAATTTCTGGCATTCTAGATTTCATGGAACATTAGTGCTATGTTGGCATCACAATTTTCATCAGTCAATACAAGGAAAGTAACCTAATGTGGTATTTATCATGCGGCAGCTGCAGTTTTGTGTATGAGGGAAGTTTAAATGCGACAATGCTCATCACATTCTCTAAACTCTAAATCTAATCAAAAGGGACAATATATTCACTTTCATATCTATAAACATTGCCAAATATTTAAAAAAAAAAAACACTGAAACACTTAAACACCTCCACCCCCACCCCCACCTCGGCAAGGGAGCTAAGTACTAAGAGACTATGGAGAAGGTGGTTTATTGTTGCTTACATTCGGGAGCTGGTTGTTTAGCTTGTCTTTCCTCGTCATCATCATCATTACTATCGCTGTCACCTTCTTCTTCATCTGAAAATTCTCCTTCTTCATCAAATCCTTCAGGGTAAGCAAAATCGACAGCATCTCCAGTGAACCAATCAATAGCGCGAGGAATTAATCTATCTTTAATTTCTTCTCCTAATTGATAATCCAATTCTAATCTAGCTTCCAAATCTTCGTCTTCCTCTTCCTCTTCATCCTCTTCACTGTGTTGTTCTGCTTCTTCTGCTTCTTCGTCTTCGTCGTCTTCCTTGTTGATCTTTGGTGGTTTTGGAGGGTCAAAGAAATTAAAGAATGATTCACATGGGGTTAACTTTTCAATGGTTCGAGTTTGTTTGGTGGTCTTGTTTCTTTGTTTTCTTCTTTCGATATTTATGGTGACATTATTTTCCTTGGATTTCCAGTTGATTTCAGAACCATCTGCATGATCATAAACGAAATCACCACTGTATCCCAATTCAGCTTGGTAATGATAAGTCTTGGTTAAGATTTGGTTGGAGAAGAATTCATTTGATTCAAATTCAAAAATCAATTCGAATCCTGGAGTAGGTAAATATTCCATACGAATATCAATTAAATGTTGTAATAAATCGGAGTCCCTATCAGTAATTGTTTCAGCAACAGTAGATAAGTTTTCTAATGCAGTAAGCCAAAATCCTGGAATACCCTTGGATTCTTCGTCTTCTTCCTCTTCTTCCTCTTCTTCTTCTTCTTCTTCCTCCTCCTCTTCTTCCTCTTTATCTTCTTCAGCTAACTCTTTACCTTGTTCAATTTCTTCAGCAGTTGGTTCTAAATCACCAGTAACTATCTTCTTTCTTTGTTCATACAAAGGTTCGTATAACTTGAAAAACTTCTTTTCTAATTCCAATAATTCCTTTTGAAATTCAGCTTCTAATTTCATTTGATTGGATTGAATGGCTTTTAATCCGTATACTCTATTCTTAACCTTCTTAGGTAACCCGTCAACATATCCGGATGGGGAACCAACTAAATCACCCAACTTACCCTGGATCATACTTAACAAGGCTGGATTATTGGCTAATTGTTGTCCAACGTTATCTTCATTGATTTCTTCAATCGTAGATACGGTAGGTGGTTGAGAACGTAAATATGAATTACCAACAGATGATGGGGTGTTCTGGGGTGTTGGTGCTTTGGAAATATCACCATTCTTCTTCTTGATTGGTTCTGACATCTCTGCTTAATGTATGTGTTCTAATCTATGTATTGGCAAAAAAGAGAAAATTGGTGTTCTTGAAAAAAAAAAATGCCATCATCTTGTAATTTAATCTTGTAGCCATAAAACTCAAACAATAGGGAAAAAAAAAAACAAAAAAAGAAATTCAGAAACGGGTCGTGTACTTTTGGTGATAATTAAACGACGTGTTTTTTCCCTTCTCTCTCTCTCTCTCTGCCTCCTCCTTACAGTTCTATTCCTCCCCTCATTGTTCCGGGGTTCGTAGATTTACAAGAAAAAAAACAAAAGCGCATGCGCTACATATCTTTCCATAATGATACTTGAAAGAAAAAGAAAAAAAAAAGCTGCAAATGTATTTAATACCCAACAGAAACCCTTTCGAGAAGGTGACTAACATGACAATACATGGTAAAGGGGTGATTTCATATTGTTTTGAAAGGCATGGTGGCTTTCTTTACGAGAAGAAATGATTCATATGCAACTTTGTTTGCATCAAATATAATTATGGTTAACACCATACACGTGTTGAACAAAACGCGTGTTCAAATTACTCTGAAGAATATAGTTTTGGTCTACATGAGTAAGATATAGTAATGGTTTTATTTACGCTATAAATAACAATCTAGATAACATAGGAGTTCTCAACGCTAACTTTTTAAAATTGGTTCCAAGTCCAATACTTCGCCATTCATATCCAATTCAGTCTCTTCTACTTTTCCATCGAGGTATAATTCAATTTGTACTTTCCTCGCTTGCCACTTTTCAGCCTGGGATAACTTGACTTCAATTTGTTTAATTTCATTATCGATACTAACCAAGTTTTCTTCGCTTGTCAGGTCATGTAATTTCCAATTACCATGCTCATCAATCTCTAATACAAAATCATGATATTTCATCAATAATGGACGATGACTCAATGTTAGAAATGGAATCTTTTTCGTTGTTAACAACTCAAATAAATAATCTTCCACATCAGTACTTACTGCATTGGTACTTTCATCTAATATCACTAATTTGGGATTCTTGAATAATACTCTGGCAATACTCATTCTTTGCTTTTCACCACCACTAAGAACATCCTTCCAATCCTTGACCACATTGAAATTACCTTCACGGGTCAAAAGATATTCTAATTTAACTTCGTGTAAGATATGATACAAATAATCATCATTATATCCCATTTCCAACATGTCAGTATAGGTGAATGGATATATGATCTGATCACGTAAATTACCAGTGGTGAAATATGTCTTTTGTGGCAAGTAGAAAATATCATCATTGTTAGGTTTGGACAATAATCCACGATACAATGGCCATAATCCAGCAATGACTCTAGCAATACTCGTCTTACCGCATCCATTGGCACCCAATATCAACATATTCTTATGATTGGTTAAGGTGAAATTCAAATTGTCAATCAAAGGAGTATGTTCACATCCTTCGGATGTTGGCACTATAATTGGGATATTCTCAAATCTTAACCCTTGCAAATAATTAGATTGGATGGTACCATTGATATCTTTAATTCCCTTCTTGTCTCCATAATCAAATCTTGGTGAATGGGCATTATGCAATTGTGTTAATAAATTAAACACACGATCAGTGTATCCGGTTAATGTATTTACGTCCTTAATGGAATACATTAATCTAGACCCAGCATCAGCAAGCGACAATAATAATCTCTTGTTGGTAATAAATTGCCTCATGTTTCTTCTTTCACTTGCACCATCCGTTACAATTTCATCCTCATTTTTGGCTTCAGCAGTAAGCAACAGCCAAATCTCTTCAAAAATAACCGGTAATCCTGAAAATATATATCCCCATGCTGACCAAGTATACTTCAAGACATAATCTTCTAATATAGCGTACCAGAATCCAATATTGATTTCTTTGGTTAAATGTTTGGTTAATTTCCCAAAATCTTCAAATAATTTATGTTTTTCAATTAATGAACCTTTATAAAATCCAATTTCTTCACAGTTTGTCATAAGATTTAAATGTTGGTTGAAATATACCCCTTCTAAATGGGCTTTTTGTGATGACAATTTCCCAAATGATGGAGTTGCCCTCTTTAATAATACCGCGGTGGCGAAATAATTGATAAAGATCCCAAGGATTGCTCCTGTACCTAAATTATCTCTCAAATATATAGAAAAGAAAACCATATCAATAAACGGTTTGCCCATAGATGAAAATAATGAACACAATGAAGAACAGAAATTGGTGATATCATTGGTGATATATTGATCAATATTGGTGATTTCTTGATTATTTACCCCAACTTTATAATATGCCATCGTTTTATCTAAATACATATCGTGAATATATCTAGTTAAATTTGTTCTAAACCCTAATGCTAACCTACTATCGAGGTATTTTATAGCTGCATTTGTATATGATGCCGGGAATGCAATAAGTAACCAATAGATTAAATCTCGCAGAAATTTCTTACCATTTGCAGAAATCAAATTCTTGACGATTTGACCATCTAATTTGGCAATGACTAAAGACAACCAAGTTCTAAAAATAAGGAAAAAGCATTGAGATAATAATAAGGAGGTGTTTTTGCAATAGAATTTGGGTATAAGGATCCTCCAGATGATAATTAATTGATTCAAGAATTTTGAATTAAATAACACTCCCTTTTGTTGCAAGGTTAAAATTTGTTGATTCTTGCGGAAATTACTATAAAGATATTTATCAGCAGCATAAGTATCATTGTTTGGCTTGGGGATAATAATCCTAGTAAATTTCCCATTGTCCCTGGGGATAAAGATTTCTCGTGAACCATTTTTCAAGATGGTAGAAGATTGTCGAATTAGACTTGGACGTCTTAATTTATTGCTGATTTTACGTTCATGTAATTTGGAGATAATATTTCTGATGGAGTAATAAGCTCCGAAACCAACAGTTCCTATTAAAGTACCTAAGAATAGGATAACAGGACGGGATTGAAAGTTGATTGTAACTTGATTCTTCTGGAAAGCTACCCCAAACTCATGAAGCAATAGGATGATATTTTTAACATCTTGTCTGTTGTAACCAGTTAGTCTGGAAATATTGATCATACCTCTGGTGGATGTTGTGGGATATGTGATTTCGTGGGACCAGATGAGGGATGGAGAGTTCTTCGGTAATTATATCAGTTCGTCGGTGATTCAGCTAGATAGTCAAGGTTAGAAAAGGCAAAAAAGGAGAAGAAGAAGAAGAAGAAGAAGAAGAAGAAGAAGAAGAAGAAAAAATCGATGAAAGAAGGTTGCTTATTATAGAAAATGACTTTCTGGGAGAAAAAGGAAGAATGTCCACCGTGGAGTTTTTGTGGAGAATATTTTTTTATAGTGGGGGGAGGGAGAGGGAGAGTGAGAGTGAGAGAGAGAGAGAGATGATGCTGATGATCAGAAGAAAAAACGGTTGCACTTTTGTTCCATGGGATTTCATCGGTGTGGAGAAGTAGTATAACATCATGAGACTACACCCTTGGTAGTAAAAATGTCTGTCCACACAGTGGTTTGTCTATATATATATATATTTGATGATAATGGCTTTGAAGTATGCGTTGTTTTCAATCATATGTCAAAAGTCTATTCAAACTTCCAAGAGGCACCCCATGGGTTTCATTTGCATATGATTTTTGTGCCCCATTCTCACATGATTTTTTTGACTCTCGGGAATTTCCAAATAGGCGTTTTCGGTCTGCAGAAACTCGCGCGAGGAATCCTGTAGAATGAGAGAATCAAAACCTTTTTTAGGTTTGAAGTGCGTATACGCATTTTAGACTAATTCAAGTCATAATGGTCCTCTTATAACTTATTTCTTATATTTGATTGCACCACCTATATATATAGAATTTGAGATACTATTGACTTTTTGGACAAACATTTATATGGGGATTTTATCCATTATTCTAGTAGATATTACTGCAATTGTTAATTATAACTTTTGATGATTATTGAATCAAAACGACTCGTACTCGCACCACCAAAAATACTAAATCATTTTACACCGTTTTTTTTTTTTTTTGGTTGGCCAGTAGTTAACTTCAATTATATAAACCTTTCTGTAATATTTTTAAACCTCTGCTCAATATGGCATGCCAAAGTTTGTAAATACCTATTTTTGGAATCTTTTTTGCATGTTTTCGCAAAGAAGCATTCATTGATAAATTCATTGATAAACTCATTTTCTACACAAATTATGCATAAATGTTGCAAAAAAAAAAAAAACCTGCCCGATTTCCATCGTCAATGCACATAAAATATAAAAGAAAATGTTGCCAAAATGATCTATAATGGTAGAGGTAAAGATTTCTTCAATGACACCTCTCAGACAGTGCAAACATTCATAAATAATAAATCTTGTTGTTAGCAATTGCGTAAAGTAATGAAGAGAATCTTTTGTCATTCTCTGAAAATCTACAATTTACAAGCACCAATATCGGCTGTTGTATATCTGTTTGAGAATAAATAACGTTGTTTTAAACTAACTACCTATATACATGCAATGGAATCGGTTATGAGCTGGTAACATCTCTCGAAAAAGATATGCATCAGTACAAAATGATATTAATTCCTCAATTAAACCTTTCCTTAGTACGTGATCCTGGTTCCTTTCCTCAATTAAACTATTCCTTGCCTCTATTTCCCATTATCTTAAATGAATATACTCATGATGACTGTGTTCTCGGTTACCTTAATGTCGAACTCCCCCCGCCCCCCCCCAACCCCCAAACAAAAAAAGAAGATGATGATTCGTATACACCTTATTGCACTCCACAAGCAGCAATTTCAGAAAAAAATAGTTTGAATCAAATCAAGAGTGTAAACTCTGGAAACTTATTAGCAATGAAAAGCGTTGGATAGACGTGTTCACCATTTCTTTCCTTTCAATTGCTGAGAGACACAACTCTTAAATTCATTAAATTGCAGACCACAGGTATCTTTTGAAACAGTTGCGTAATTATTGAGGATACAATTCCCATATACCATACCCTGTTTTGAACATTTAGCTGATGTTTCCAATAGCCTCTTAGCTGGCCGTATCTTGGTGGTTGTTGATGACATGATTCGATGTGGTAACAGCACAAGCAGCTAAAGTAGAGTGGGAATGAGCAGAATATTTCAGATTTTTTTTTTCTCTCTCTCTCTCTCTCTCTCTCTCTCTCTCCTCTTCCTCACTGAGTTAAAGATTGCTATTTGGGCAAAGGGATCTAAATTGATGCGAAATCTAAAAGAAAAGAAAAAAAAAATTTTGTGATTGTTACTTTTTGTTTTTAATTTAAGCGGGCATTAAGGCTCAGGTTCATGTAAATAGTGGGGTATTGTAATTTCCATCTCGAGCATTTCGAATGGGTTAGGTATTCTATAAGTAAGTAGATGTATACTTTGTATGTAAAGGGTTTTTACCAAGACAATACTGCATTCCTAACTAGCAGGAAGTGAAGGTAAAAAGATGAAACAGATCTCCCCCAGGTTACATCCGGAACTAACATTGCTTTTTTAAAAAAAATTCGGTGTCATAGAACTAGCAAAAGTGATTAATCATAACATCAAATAGAAAAAGACGTAAATTAGCTGGGGATGTCACTGTCGGTGCCGTAGTATATTTTGACATCGTGCAACCCCACCTCCATAATAATTCCTAAAGGCCGAAAACGGGGTTGAGTAAAATACCAAAGGCAAAAAAGGAACCGCCTTTCTTTCTAAGCAAGGTTCACACCGTAGATGTGTATATAGATACAAGTATAACTAACGAGGTGGCCAATACGACAGTAGCATCACCAAGATAAAGTCCATAGAAAGAGAGGTATCTAAGCAAGGTACGAGATATTTTTGCCATTTTGTGATTAGTAAACTGCCACTCGTAAATCCTGGCAACTCACCTTCCTTACGCACCGAAAAAAAATTTTTTTTTATTCTGAAACACCGAAATCATATGACTAATGATAATCAACTGATGCAATCAAACAGCTAATTCATCTATACAGTTTCAGAAGTATATAAGTTTACTAGAAGTACCCCCCCCAAAAGAAACTTTAATAGTTCAATACTCCTATATTAGATACTCCGTGACCAAACAATAAAAGTTTATCTATTGTTGAAACTATAACTTGGTTTAATTAACTTCGCAATCTCCTCCACCACCACCACTTCCGCCGCTGCTCAACGCCCAACGCTAACTCCACCACCACCACAACACAACACAAGTAAAAAAAAAAAAAAAAATTAATTACCAACAATTTTTTTTTTATTTAAAGCAGAGCCGTTTTTTCCTTATTTGTCGTTTGACATCTGTCAATTCACTTTGTTGAAGAATTACAAGTGCAACTAGCATATCATCCAATCATCCACTGAGTATTCAATACCCTGCGTGTCATTAAATATACAAACAACTCACAATGGACCCTACTCATGATCCCAATTTCACTCCTCCCTCCAAGAATTTAAACATGGAACCACCAGCACCTTCATATAAGATACCAGTCAATGCCCCCATACAGCCATATGTGTTGGCTGATTTAGGCGAAGCATTAGACTTGCCCACCTCACATCCAATAGCGTCCATGTCTAATAGACGTAATTCAAATTCAGCTGAACAGTACAATGAAGGGAAATACCATTCTAAGATTCCTAGAATTCACACAGAATTAATGAGTCTGTCATCCTCGGATGAAGAAGTTGTGATAAATGATAATAGTTTTAAACAAGAAGAACCAAACTCGCCACTTATTTTACAGGAACCAGAAATCTTACCTGCTAGTATCCAGATTAAATCATCACAAATTGCCGATTTAGAGGAAGTTCCTCATGGTATCCAACGACAAGCAAGCGATTTATCAGAATATGCCTTTCCAACTCACAGACTCGCGACCACATTACTGGATGATAGTAAATATCCTTTGGTTATTGTTGCATGTGGATCATTCTCCCCTATAACTTACTTACATTTAAGAATGTTTGAAATGACATTGGACTCCATTACCGAACAAACCAGATTTGAAGTTATCGGAGGATATTACTCACCAGTATCATCAAATTATAAGAAGGCCGGATTGGCACCTGCTCATCATCGTGTTAGAATGTGTGAATTGGCCTGTGAAAGAACTTCAAGTTGGCTAATGGTAGATGCATGGGAATCATTACAACCCAAATATACCCGCACGGCTCTTGTGTTGGATCATTTCAATGAAGAAATAAATATTAAACGAGGAGGTATCAAAACCAAAAGTGGAGAAAAAAGAGGAGTTAAAATTATGCTATTAGCTGGTGGTGACTTGATAGAATCAATGGGTGAACCTGATGTATGGGCTGACCAAGATTTACACCATATCTTGGGTAAATATGGATGTTTGATTGTTGAAAGAACCGGATCGGATGTTAGAAGTTTCTTATTGAGTCATGATATAATGTATGAACATAGGAGGAATGTATTGGTAATCAAGCAGTTGATATATAATGATATTTCAAGTACCAAAATACGGTTGTTTATCAGAAGAGGGATGTCGGTGCAGTATTTATTACCGAATTCCGTCATTAGATATATTCAACAACATGCATTATACTGCGACTCAGAACCGGTTAAGCTGGTTATGTCTGATAGAGCAGATTAGATCATTACACATACCCTGCCCTCGCTACCACCTCGCTACCACTTCATATAGTATACACGCTACAAACCCACAATTTCATTTCGTCATATCCTGTTTTTTTTGTTATTTTGTTATTTTTTTTTTTAGATACGGCTTCTATAGACTACTTTTGTTAATCCTACTTTGTTTAATTAATGTTATAATACCAAACTGTCCTGGTAATAATTTTGAAAACCCCAATTGTGTAAAGGGTATATTTTCGCAATTCTTCTACTAAATTACATCCTCCTACCGCCCCTCAGTTAAAAAGAAAAAAAACCCCCCCATCATAACCGAGGAACTCCAAATTAAATGGTTTAAATATTGTATTAAAAATCCAGTATAATAAATATATCACTATATAAAGACAAACCAAACTATAAACTTAACGTTAAATTTTCATTTTTTTCATTTTTTTTTTATTTTACCATTCTTGGCCCTTGTTACCATATGGAGACTTTTTAGTTCCTCTAATTGGCTTGATTAATTTAGAACCACCTTCCAAGAAGGAGAATTTTTCTCTTCTCTTAGCTTCATATCTATCAATAAACTCTTCCTTTTGTAAAGTCAATCCAATATCATCTAAACCATTGACTAAACAATGCTTTCTGAATGGCTCAACATCGAAATCTTCAATTATGACTTCATCGGTATCACCATCTCTGATTTGTTGTTTTGGTAAATCAATGGTTAATTTATGACCAGCCTTAACCACTGGAACCAACTTTTCCAAGATGATTTCTTGGGATATCCTGATTGGTAATAAGAAATTCTTGAAAGAATTGTTGTAGAAGATATCACCAAATGATGGAGCAATGATACATCTAATACCGAAATCTTTCAAGGCCCATGGAGCATGTTCTCTTGAAGAACCACAACCAAAGTTATCACCAGTAACTAATAAAACTTCTGCTTTTCTATAAGGTTCAACATTTAAGACGAAATCCGTTTCAACATCTTTACCAGTGGCTGGATCCTTAGTGAATCTAGATTCGTAGAATAAACCTTCCTTTAAACCAGTTCTTTTAATGGTCTTTAAGAACTGTTTTGGAATGATAGCATCAGTATCGACATTAGCTTTATAAAGTGGAGCAGTAATACCAGTCAAAACAGTAAAACTATCTGGAATACCAGTTGGGGCATCGCTTTTAACAGTCGACTTTGGAACATCGTTAATTCTTTCATTTTCAGTAGCTGGAGTTTCTTCAACGTATTCTTTTTCATGATCATATACGGCATCTTGTAATTCTTTATCTTCAATTTCACTCTCAACATGGACAGCAGGTTCATCATGGTTGTTATATTCAAATTCACGAATATCGGTGAAATGACCCTTGATGGCAGCAGCAGCAGCCATAGCGGGAGACATTAAATGTGTTCTAGATTTTGCACCTTGACGACCTTCGAAATTTCTGTTGGAAGTGGAAGCACATCTTTCTTCAGGGTCTAAAATATCTGGATTCATACCAAGACACATAGAACAACCAGCTTCTCTCCACGAGAACCCAGCAGCTTCGAAAATCTTATCCAAACCTTCTTTTTCCGCTTGTTGCTTGATTAACCCCGAACCAGGAACAACTAAAACTTCTTTAACATTGGCAGCCTTCTTGTGACCCTTGGCAACTTTTGCCGCTTCACGTAAATCTTCAATACGAGAGTTGGTACAGGAACCAATAAATGCCTTGTCAATCTTGAGTTCCTTTAATGGGGTGTTTGGTGTTAAACCTTGGTATTTCAATGCTCTTATCATACCTTCCTTCTTAATTGGATCAGATACGTTGGCTGGATCTGGTACCCTGGCAGTAATTGGTAAAGCATCTTGAGGAGAATTACCCCAAGTTATAGTGGGAACAATATCAGAAGCCTTAATCTTAATATCAAAATCAAATTTAGCATTCTCATCAGAATGTAACGTTTTCCAATATGCAACGGCCTTTTCCCATTCATCACCCTTTGGAGCCAATGGTCTTCCCTTGATATAGTTGTAAGTGGTTTCATCAGGTTTGATCATACCAGCACGAGCACCTGCTTCAATTGCCATATTACAGATGGACATTCTTGCTTCCATAGATAAGTTTTCAATTGCCTTACCAGCAAATTCGAGAACACATCCAGTACCACCAGCAGTACCAATGACACCAATAACATGCAATACTAAATCTTTAGAAGTTATACCTTCATTCAAGTCACCATCAATAAAGATTCTCATGTTCTTAGATTTTGTTTGAATAATAGTTTGAGTAGCCAAGACGTGTTCCACTTCAGAAGTACCAATACCAAACGCTAAGGAACCAAAAGCACCATGGGTTGAAGTATGGGAATCACCACAGACCACAGTGGTACCTGGTAAAGTAAAACCTTGTTCGGGGCCAACAACATGCACAATACCTTGTCTGGAATCATTCATACCGAAATAAGTAACATCGAATTCAGCAACATTCTGTTCCAAAGTCTGGACTTGTAACCTGGAATCATCTTGATCAATAAAGGTTTCGACATTTTTGAAACTGGCACGGGAAATTGTTGGGATATTGTGATCTACCGTGGCAAGGGTACAATCGGTTCTTCTCACTTTTCTACCAGCATTTTTTAACCCTTCAAAAGCTTGTGGTGATGTGACTTCATGAACTAAATGTCTATCAATGTATAATAAGTAGGATCCAGATTCATCTTTGTGAACCACATGGTCTTCAAAGACCTTATCGTATAATGTTTTTGGAGACATAACTAATTCAATTCAATTGAATATATAAAAGAAAACTAATGAGATTTTGAACTACTGAAAATTTCGACCATTTGAAAAAACCATTATACTTCCAGTCACTTTTTATATATTTTCCATCCTCCCTCCCCCTCTCCTCAAACCCATTGAAAATTTTATATGCGTCATTAACTATACTTCAGGCTCCGGTACCGCTCCGTTACCGGGGCGGTACGGGATTTCAACCAATGACGCATCCACGATTTTTAAGCAACAAAACATAAATTCCGGCCCTTGGAAATCAATCACGTGATTGAAATTGTTAAACTGTAACATCACTGGTTTTTACATGTTGGACTAAAAGTCCATGCTGAAAATAGGTCGTGCATGCATCGAGAAATCTATCACTTTGCGTTTTAAACCCCATTTGCCTAGCACTGCTTTCCCCCATCTGATTACAAACATATTGCAAAAAAAGGTCTTTACAGAGATGATGCCTCCAGGTGGTAGAAGGTCCAAAATAAGACCGCCAAGGAAATCACTTGTGAGTTCCACTCTGGATAATTCCAATGGTGATCAAACCATAGATTTTGAAAAGTCTTGGGCAGTATTAGCCAATGCCATAAATCAAATCCAAAATAAGAATGTTTCAAACTTATCATACGAACAGTTATATAGAAAAGCATACGTGTTAGTCATTAGAAAGTATGGCGGGAAATTGTATGATAATGTTGCCACGCTTATAACTCAACATTTGTTAAGTCGACGCGAGTACATACTATCTATTTCCCCTGGCAATGAAGAGTTTATGAAGTCAGTTCTCCAGGAATGGAATGAACATTTACAAGCAATGAAGTTCATCAGTGATGTATTGATGTATCTCAATAGAGTTTTTGTTAAAGAACATAAGAAATTATTGATTTATGATCTAGGCATTCAGTTATTCAAGGACAATATAATTAAATATAATGGAGATGAAGTGGGCCATAGAATTATACAAATTGTCATTGATGAAATTACCAAAAGTAGAAATAAGATTGTCATTACCTCGAATATGTATATTACCAAAATCATAAATATGTTGGAACTATTGGCTGAATCAACCAATTCGGATATTCAGTATGGAGAAAACTATTACCAAACTGTTTTTGAACCCATTTTCCTTTCCAGTTCGCTTGATTTCTTCAACACTTTATCGCAGCATTTAATTGGGTACTC